>CM039626.1:24067170-24158065 GCA_022457165.1 Juglans mandshurica
CACGACACGACGATGTCAAGAGATGACAAGATAAACTAGAAAAAAAAAATCAATATAAACTTAAAGCAGCGTAAATCAAGCTCAAAGGCTATAGCAGATGAAATTACTCAAGTACCCTTGTATTGTAATGCAGCGAAAATATCTATCAATTCACTCAATAAATTGGTTAGTCGTTAATCATGCAATTATTTAATAATTAAGCAATAGTAAAGTAAATAAATTGCATAATACCAAGATTGGTATCGAATGGAAACCCTTTAAAGAACTCTTTAAAGGTAAAACCCTACGAAGTAGCCAAACCCAGAAAAATCAATTTTATTATTTGAAAATCAATTACAAGTAAAGCTCAATTATAAAATATTTGTCAATTGACACTCTTACTTGACTAGACAAATGACCCATTTGTCTTCTATTGTAGTAGTAGTTAGAACCTCTAAAGATCGGCTTTTCTCCTGAAACTCCAGTAACTGAAACTCGACCAATCAATTCTCCAAAATGGAGCACGATCATACTCTTTGAAAGAAACAATATGAAAATTCTCTAAGGAACTTTCTCACCAAAATATGCACTGGAAAGTGCTCTAGAAAATATCCATATTTGAATCTCTACAGATCCTAACCAATATGATCATTTAAATAAACAACTTGAAAGAAGTTTTAATTTCAATAGGACTCTGCTGACGGATCAAATCTATAGCGAAGACGTCTCCTGACAGAATGCTAACATTTTGCGATAAATCTTCTCTGCAGTAACAGATTTTAGTTCAACCTCTTCTTTGGATAAGTGCAGATTCTTTTGGACTCGATTTTCATACTTATGACTTATCTAAACAACCTCTAATACCTCCTAGATAAATTTAATATTGTTATAAATAAAATCAATAAATAATTTACATTCATCCAAAATTACAAATTTAATGATAGGATAAACTCTACCATTTTAGTCACCTAATCATATCCAAACTTATCAACTTAGTCACCTAGTCCTAACCAAACTTTTACATCTACAGTAAACAAGCTCATACCATAAAACAATAATTGATGCTCTTATTGAAAGCTCATAGCAGGAATCGTTTTACCTTGTTGAGGGCGAACTCCAACTGACAAAGGGCAAACTCCAGCTGGCGAAGGTGACGACAATGACTGAGGAAATGGAAGGGGACGGGCGACTGAGGAATGGGAAGGAGATGGACGACGGTTATGAGGATGGGGAGGGGACGATGTTTCTGAGAGGGCAAGCTCATACCATAAAACAAGAATTGATGCTCTTATTGAAAGCTTATAGCAAGAATCATTTTACCTTGTTGAGGGCGAACTCTAGTTGACGAAGGGCGGACTCCAGTTGACAAAGGTGACAAAGACGACTGAGGAAGGGGAAAGGGATGGACGATTGAGGAAGGGGAAGGAGATGGATGACGATTATGAGGAGTGGGAAGGGACAACGGTTCTGAGACGGTAAGTTGTTAACATAAAACAAGAATTGATACTCTTATTAAAAGCTCATAGCAAGAATCATTTTACCTTGTTGAGGGCGAGCTGGAAGCGAACTTCAGCTGACGAAGGGCGAACTCCAGCTAGCGAAGGTGACGACGACGACTGAGGAAGGGGAATGAGATGGACGACGGTTCTAAGGAGGGGTATGGGTGATTGTTCTGAGAGGACAACGAAGGCAGATTCAGAGGCGACTGCTTTGGGGCTTAGGGCTTAGAGAGTAAAGTTTTTTCCTTCCTTCCCCATGCACGAGTTTAGACAAATTTAGACAGAGAGTTGTTTTCACTTAAACAAAACAATTGGTTTCATTTAAGTGAGGTCTACATACGCAGTCCCCATTCGGGGACTACAAATAGAATTTTTCAATAAGTAATTATTAGATATGGTATATTTTTGGGCCTGATTTGATTTTACAAACTTTTTAAACTATTTCACATGACATCTTATTTCATCTCAATATCTAAATATCATTTAAACACACAAATATTTTTTAATTTCAATTTGTCAACTTTTTTATATAATCACTACAACTTTCCTAAATTTTCAAACAAAATCCAAAAAATAATTCAATTTTTTCAAATTTCAAAATAAAAATAATATTAAAAATTATATTCTAATGCTCTTTTAACTTTATAATTTTTTTATATAATTTTTTCTTTCTCATTTTCCAAAACTCATGGAACATCTTAACTCAAATAATTTCATTATTATTCACAAATTATCTTATTACTATTTACAGATTTCTCATGTCATCTCATTTTATCTGTGTAACCAAACGAGGCCTTAATCTATCATATTATTAAATATTAATAATTATAAAACAATTTTAACATTATTATATATCGTGATCTATTAAGACTATATATCATATAATTTGTATTCCGAAACTGCATAATAATTTTTTATTAAATATTAGATTAGTAATAATTAGTTCTAGATGCGAGAATTTGTCATGAGTTATAGGTTGAATTAGCATCATGTCTTGATGCATGTTGCTAAGTTATTGAACGGTGACGGAAGAGTGTGGCTACCAAAGAGAGAAGCATGCAAGATTTGATGATAATAAAAATATCTTTAGGATTTAATCAAATTTAATAGCTTTCGAGCTTTTGGATTAATAGTTAAGCTTGTAATGAGGTATGGTGATTTTTTTTCTCCGAATGACTTATCTATTATATCCATTCACATATTGGATGGGCTGGTTGGGGTTGTACATGGCCGGAACCATCTCTCAGCACCCCTAAAAGCCCAGCTCAGCTCAGCCCAGCCCAGCCCAGGACTCAGTCTCCTAGACAGTAAGCTAGTACGATACACTGAAAAAGATCATCAGATAACAAAAATGACAATTAATAATATTGCAGATTCATCCAGTACTACTGCGTATTCATTTACAAATTGGAGAAAAATTAGGTAAATGCAATGAGGTCGAAATTTATAGTTGCATTTATGTTGGATGGTTGGATGGGTTTGTCGAGGGTTGGACAACGCGCCCTGTCTCAGCACTAAAAACTGCGACTTGGTGCATGCTGACCTCTGAAGCCCTGTCAAGTGTCAAGGATCGAAATAGATGGTCTAGCTATCACTACATAGTTTTACCCATGCATACATAAAAATATCATGTATGGTTTCAGACATAAATAAATGCAGAGTGTACATCACAATAATTGTACGTATGATAATGGGTCAAGTGCATGCCCCATTGTCATTGATGAAACCGCCTTATATATCGACTATGCATGTGCCCAATACATATTTATGTATGTATATATGTATACTCATTCATGATGCCAGGATCATGATCATCTGCCTCCCAAAAGTTTAAACTTATTTAGTATATATATATATATATTCAGGCATTCTATATATCTTCAACCGGCCCATAGAATATTGGTGATAAACAGTACCCAACAAATAAAGGTATATCAAGATCCGTAACCTACTTTATATCTATCGCATTTAAAATTAACAGCTACCGAAGAAAGAAAAGTACCCCACAAGTGTGAAGTTTGGTATTTGGTTGCATCTCAGCCTCGAAAGAAAAGTTAGCTCGCTCGCACGCACGCATGAACACACTTATATATCCAGAACCCACGAATATTTTGGACGATTCTGAGGGCCAGATTGCTATCTTGCTTGACTCGAAGCGGATAGGTTTGGCGAGTGAGATTAGATATAAAATTTTTATCTCATCTTATTATTATAATTTTTTTAAATTTTTATACAAAATATAATAAATAATTCAACATTTTCAAATCTTACTTTAACTTTTTCAAATCTAAAAAATATAATAATATTAAAAAATAATATTTTAAAATTTTATCTAAAATAAAAAATTTTCAACTCACTATCCAATTCTATGGCCTTGCAAGATGGCATGTAGCAATTGAGTCGATCGGTATAGTAATTGGTGTAATCAGAGGCTGTAATATTTTAATTAAGAAAATATCTTCACAACCTCCTAACACTCTACACTTCACATTATTTTTAATTGTTATTATTTTTTTCTTTTATCAAATATTTATTATATGTATAATGAATAAAAAATTTGAAATATTTTAAAAAGAATAAACTCAAAAAAAAATTTAAAAAATTTAAAAAATGTGGAGTGTAGAGTGTGGTGGAGATTGTGTAGCAAAACTCTTTAATTAAAGAGATCTGCTATATATCTGCCTACAGTCGGCGCACACTTCACATGATCATTTTTTTTTTTTTACACTCAATGCATTGAGTGTGCGTCTATTGTAGGCAGATGCAAATATTTTTCCTTAATTAAATACTGGTGGCCATGAGGACTTTAACTGCCGGGAAAGTCGACCCAAACTTCAGCCACACTTCAAGATGGTTGAAACTTGGTCTAGGGACACGTGTAGGGTTCCCATGCTGGGGTGCATGCACAATAATTGAATCTGAACAAACTATGTACCTTAGCGTATAGTTTTTAGTTTGATTAAATAATGGATGGTAAGGTGGGTCAATCAAAACCACCACATGCGCGCAAATGCGAGCGAGATTGGAGAGTCAGCAATCAAAGCCAGCCACCACCGGCCCTCACCTTATAAGAGAGACAATCTTGTAGTAGTGATGCCATGAGATTCAACATGGGAAACTTACGTGTCTACATCCCATTGGCTCTAAGTGTGGAAAATATGACATTTTTTTTCTGGACGTACGAAATATGATGCTTCTTAAGATGCCTTTTGGGCTAACTCCCTGATATTGTCTTGATCTCTCGCTCTGTGGCCGCTTCTGTGTCAGTCTGTTCCACACTTTCACTATAGTTGCTCGATAAAAAGGAGTCTTCTTCGTATTTCTATTTTGTCTGAGGTTGAGATCTGAACAGACAGCCAGCCAGCCATGGTGGAAAAGGTTCGTAAATTTTGTAACTTCCCACTCTCTGCCTCTCAATACCCATTTGATATTATGATCCAATCTTCAATTTTTTGTGGTTGTGCTTTAAAATGTTACTTTGATTTTGGCTTCCAGATAGATCTTCGTTATTTTCACATGCCCATCTTTTGTGTCAGAACCTACTTTGATTCTGTCGTAGGCAGATCGACAGATTGCTATTTGCTTTTCATAGATTTTGTTTTCTTGGATGAGTACGACGTTAGAATTTGCATACTCTTACAGGCTACTACAATAATGGTGCTCGAGGTTGACCTTCAGTGCCATCGCTGCTACAAGAAGGTGAAGAAGGTTCTATGCAAAATCCCTCGTGAGTCTCTCTCTCTCTCTCGCTCTCTCTGTGCTATTGATCTTTCTCTAGTACTATATTATGTGGATGATTGTACGGCGCGAGTGCTTAAGTTTAAGTTGTTATCTAGCGTGGTTCCTAATTGAGCAGTAAAACCAAAAAGAAAAAGACTGAGTTATTATATATGTGGTGTTGAATTTTGTGAATAAGATCAGAAATACAAGACCAGGTGTATGACGAGAAGAAAAACTTGGTGATGATCAAAGTTGTATGCTGCTCTCCCGAAAAGATTAAGCAAAAGATTATCTGCAAGTGTGGTGATTCCCTTAAGAGCATTGAGATCAAACAGCCCCCGAAGCCGAAAGAACCGGAGAAACCTAAAGAACCGGAGAAACCAAAGGATCCTCCCAAGCCAGCTGAGAAGCCGAAAGCACCGGAGAAACCAAAGGATCCTCCCAAGCCAGCTGAGAAACCAAAGGATCCTCCCAAGCCAGCTGAGAAGCCGAAAGAATCCGAGAAGCCTAAGGAAAAACCTGCGAATCCTCCCAAGCCAGCCGAGAAGCCGAAAGAGCCTGAGAAGCCAAAGGAGAAAGCTGCGGATCCTCCCAAGCCAGCTGAAAAGCCTAAAGAACCGGCACCGGCACCGGCACCCAAGCCTCCCGTCGTCGTGCCGTGTTATCCAGTACTACCGGCTGGTTATCCAATTGGGACGTGTTGTTCATCATGTTATGAGGGTCGTGGCGGGGGGCCATGCTTTCACGGTCATGGCGGGCCACCCCCAAGTTATGAGGGCAATGGAAGGCCAGTGTATGATAGTTATGGTGGAGGTTATTACAGGCCAGACTGCTACGTGAGCCGTTGTGACTATTTCAATGAAGAAAACACAGCAGGATGCACAATCATGTAAATGGGAGTGAATGCATCATACATGGTCATGATCAGATCAATTAGCCTTCGATCTTTTTGCATCTCATGTCATGGCTGCGCGCATTTGTTTTTCTTTGCTTGTTCAGAAGGACAGAAAAAAGATAAGAGTACGTAATAAAATCAATGGTGGGATGGCTGAGAAAAAAAAAAGAAGAAGAAAAGATTGGTGGGATGATTTAATTATGTCGGTTGACAATTTGCTGTTGATTTTCGTAGTACTACTCATGTATGAGTTCATGTAACGACTTTTAAATGAAAATGGTTATCTATATATGAAATTTTTACTTTCGGGTAGTTGTACGTGCTACTTACTTTTTTGTTTCTTTATTATAATTTTGAAGATCAAAAGAAGATTACAACATCATGTTTTCAATCAATCATTTCTTTTTCATATAGATAATGCACTTGCTTTTGATTCGGCCTAAAGATCGCATCGCATGTATATATGTATCATGATCAGTACGTTCTTTCCTGGTTGGGGTCAATGATCGAGATAGTCGATGGCCATCCATGCGGCAAATTTCAAAGGAATGGATGATGCATGGTTGATATATAGATCGACATGATCGATGTTCCATGTAATTGATCTTTGAGCCCATTCGTTGGAGCTTAGCTAGCTGGTTGGACAACATGCATCCAGATCGATCGTTATCTTTATATGCCCGCCCCTAAAAAGCAAGAGTTGCTTTCAGTTAGTACTAGTAGTACTATACCCTTTTTTATTGTGTGTCAATCAACTTTGCTTGATCTTTTTTGTTTGTTTTCAAGGACAAAAAACTTGTTGGTCATGATGTTGCATAATTGATAATAATTCCTCAAGATCCCATTAATCCTGCATGGTCTAGTTTATCATTTTCTCCTTATACATGTAGTACTGATCATAAATCCATGCATGTAATGTAATCAATAGGTAACAACATATGCATCGATCAGAACTTATTAATTAAGGTAAAGCTTACTTTGAGTCGAACAAAAACAGATCACTATATGATCAAGCCTATTGCGAATTAGAGTTATATATATTATATATGAAACATTACATTGGAGATTGCAAACTTGATTAGTTTCTAGTGAGTTAATTAGAAGTTGGGAAATATGTTTATCTCGTTCCATCACATTCTAACGCTTTTTAAAAATAAAAAAAAATAGTCAAGGATTGAATTGAATTTAGATTCAAGACATCAAGATCGAGTAGTACTACCATACACGGTAAGAGATGAGAGAACCTAGCTAACATAAACCCCATTACAGTAGAAGCAGGACAATCATATATAAGACATAAAAATGAAAAAAAAAAAAAAAAGCATGCAAAAAAGACCCAACATGTTAGATCTAGGCTCATGTTCAACCTAGGTAGGAGGTGGATACCTAACTCTAAGCAACAGTACTTTTGTAGTCCAATTGGTGAATTACTATATTTCAAATGCGGTTTTAAATACGCCATCGAGAAATTAAGGAGCTAGCACTAGATTAATATATATATACTATTCTAGTACTGTTGATGGAGATCATTTCAATGTTATTTTCCTACAAACTGATCTTAGTTAGGAAAAGTCAATTAATTAACATAGTCGAATTGATAATAGAATCAAACAACTCACGAGATCGATCGGTGGTGCTGGGGCATGCATAACTCATAAGGTTTTGTCATGACGGGGGTGTGGCGGCGAGGGTCGGATCTGGAAGTGATCAAGAGACAATAACTCTGTTGTGCCATCCATATAGCCTGCAGGTATCAAAATTATGCAACAGTGGTCAATGAGCATGCATGTAGGTATTAGAATACTAGATCGTTCATTTTCTAATGAAAAATGCTAGGGAGCCCGCTCCCGTTTGTTTTGCCCTCTTTTTTTTTTTTTTTTTTGATTTCGTGATTAAGAAAATATTGAATCTTTAAATTTTGTTTTCACATCATTTTTTTAACACTTTTAAATATTTTTTAAAAAAGAAAAAAATTCACAATATTATTAAACAAAATTTTCTTATTCACCAAGAAAAAAAAAAGTTAAAAAAAATTGGGCAAAAAAAAGAGAATTCTCAAAATGGGTTTCCTAGCATTTCTCCTTTCTAATTATCCAGTGAAGGAGGGAAAAAAAAAAAAAAAAGAAGGTATATACAGCAAGCCTGTGGGGGAGAAGGGAGGATAAAGAGTAGGGATGAGCCCCTCTCTCGGTGGAGAAACAAAATGGAGGATTTGTTTTAGTTTTCTAAAGAGAAGGGAGAGAATTTTTTAGAGAGATGCTTCCACAACAATAACAATATAGTAACTTAGGCCTTGATTGAATGTTGAGATGAGATGGGATGAAAAATCTGTGAATAGTAATGTTATGGTTTGTGAATAGTAGTGAAATGATTTAAGTTAAGATGTTTTATTGGGTTTTGAAAAAGATGAGAGAAAAAGTTGAATAAAAATATTATAAAGTCAAAATATTATTATTTATAATAAATATTATTAGAATATATATATATATATTTTTTTTTATTTTGGAATATGAAAATGTTGGATTGGTTTTTGCATTTTGTTTGAAAGTTTAAAAAAATTATAATGATTAGGTAATGATTAGATGAAAAAGTTGAAGATTTAAAATTGAAAAGTATTTATTTTTTAATAATATTTGAAAAAGAAATGAGATAAGATGAGATGTATTAAGATAAAATGAGGCTTATGTTCTTTCACTTTCTAGTGAGTTACAAGGAAAATAGGTTGCCTTTTTCAATCTTTCGTAAAAGAAAAAAAGGTGATCACAACAAAATATCTCATAAAAAAAGTAAGAGAAAAGCATGAAACATCAAAGTAATTTTAAAAAAGAAATGTTTTAACCAGAAAGGAATTTCATAAAAATAAACTCACATACTGACGAGACTTCATGTATTATGGCACATCAAATTATATAAATTATTTTTATCGTAAAGTATACTTAAAAATTATATAAACTCAGATACTTTGTTATAATTATATCTACGTAGATATAATGTATTAAATGAAATCATATAAATTTGTAAGTATATCTATGTGAAATATCTTTATAGTTCTAGCACTTCTTATTTTAAAAAATGAAAAGAAAACTGAAGGAACACAGTATCGATATTGACAACAACGAGTATAAGTTATTATATATGTATCCAAAGTGCGAAGCTTCTGTTGTCAAAAGAAATAAGTACCCATCATCTACTTTCATTCTCAGCGGTAAATGTGGTCCTTGTGGTCCTCCAAAAGCAAGAAAATAGTGCTATATATGTCTCCAAAATGGTGTCTCACATGCAACTCCAAGTGTGGGACTCCCCTCCTACTTCTTCCTCTCAAATTTCATCTTCTCTTCTACTCTTCTCTTGTTATGGAGAGCAAGAGATGAGTTGAGAGCCTGTACATATCATATTACCTTTAACTTTTTCTCTTTCATTTTAATATTTTAATTTTATCAGATTACAGAGGTACATATCTAGTGTCAGCATCTTCTATGACTCCTTTGATTAACTATTGGCCACCAACATTAAAAAATGGCATCAACACAAGTAATATTACCGATATATTTATCATGGTTATAATAAAACGTATATATCAGTATATCTTTGATGATCTGTTATAGTAATGTAAGACTATAAGTTACAAATAAGATTTTTCCATCTTTGACATAAAAAAGCTACTATGTTTAGATTTAATAAAGAAAAATGTTAAAGAAAATTCAAGTGGATGGGAAAACAAATAAGCAGAAACTGGAAATTAGAAGAGAAGTAAGAAAGACTTGCAGAAAGTATTGAAAAATCACACATCGAGTTTATACTTTATATATAGAAAAATTCTAGTAATGGCACAACATGCAATTCACGTGTGCCCAGTTGCAAAAATATGATAAATATTATTAAAAATCAAATCTTCTTGTAAAAACAAATAATAAGAAAAAAACAGATTAATAAATATAATTATGATATGTAATCGGTGCTAGTATCGGACAAATTTATAGATATGATCGTAAATTAGATCTTACTTGGCTACCTGTCACTCCACAATGAACAAGAAAATGAGAATTTAAATCCATACAAATTTGAAACAAGTTATAGATTTATACAAGTTAAATTAAACCTAATACAAACTTATGACAAGTCATAGAACTATACAAGTTTAGTGGATAAACAAATTATAGGAATATAAGTAACAGTTTTCTCAACCAACAGTACATGTCATGTCAGTACTTCAACTGCACGGTGAAAATATAAGTTACAATCCGCCACATCCCCCCTCACCCACCAGAAGCCATGCCCTTCCCAAGCTCCATTCAAAAAAGGAAAAAAAAAAAAACTACTAGTACATGAAAATATACATTAACACGCGAATATTTCCTTCATGTAGCCTTCACTCTTTCAAACTAAGCCTCGCATTTTGAACCTTCACTGATAGCTTTAACTTCTGTTCTTCCATATCTCTCAGGACAGCTAAAAGGTTTGCTCGATACACTTCACATCGTCGATTAATGTTCTCCAAATCTGCAGTCAATTCGCGAACTTTCTTTTCCTTCTCGTCCTGAGCAACAAATTAATGGATTATATCGTAATTGAAAATGCAATCACAATCACAAGGATTTGTTCTGAGTTTCTGATATGCATTACAGAGAATCTGTAACGCTGTTTGCATTTCTTTTTAATTGCATTACAACATATTCATATTTATTTGAAGCAATAACATGTGTGACACCAAACAACTTTTTCTTTCTTCCTTTCTTGCTGGTAAACCACCCGGCACACGCACCAATTGCCTATTGAATTCACAATCTCACCATCCAACACATTATTGTAAGGGAAAATGCCATTGGAGCTAGACCTCAAAGGCTAGACAATATACCATACAATTAAACAAGGATGTTTTGCAGGCCGAGACAGGAAACAATTATCTTCTAATTTCTGTAATGTAATCGATGATTACACTTAATCATTCAATCTTTTCTAAAAAATAAATTATCCAAAAAATAATATCCAAAGTTTCAAGATTCTCAATACATAAAACAATCGTGTTTCATTTCTTGAAAACTTGAACCACATTTATGTTGGGTTATGTGAGCCTGGTTGTGAGCTGAGAATACATCAAGCCGAGAGTTTGCTAGACATGGCGTTCGAGAGAAGCTCGGTTAAAGAGTTCGCTCGAGTAGCACTCGACATTAGGCTCGAGTGAAGCTCAACCCGAGAGTTCGCTCGAGGCTCGCTCGATACTCTACTCGAGCGAATAACCCAAAAAGTTGCCGCCTGAGGGTTTTTCCACTGTTTACTATATATATGTATGTTATTTTGTTTGAAAATATGAGATGAACAACAGAGTGAGGAACGGCGATTTCGGAGCCCTAGAGAGAGAGAGAGAGAGAGTTGAGATTGTGAGCAGAGGGGAGCTCCTGTAACTCATTGTCTAGTGGAAATCTCCTTTGAATAAAATCCCCTGCAACTCCGTGGATGTAGACACGTTGCGAATCACGTAAATTTTGTATCGTGTGATTGATTCCTATGTTTTCGCATTTATATTTTCATTGTCTTCTCGCTATCGTTGTTTGTGGTTGTGTTATTTCCCCAACAACTGGTATAAGAGCTCCAAGATTTGGGGTTCCGGGCTAAAAGAGAATGATGGCTGGAGAAGAAGTGAAGGTTGGAATCAAGAAGTTCGATGGCACAGGTTTTGGATTCTAAAGGATGCAGTTCGTGGATTATTTTTACAGGAAGAAGCTCCATCTTTCTCTGTTGGGAAAGAAGCCGGACAATATGGATGAGCTGATTGGAACATGTTATATCGACAAGTCCTAGGGGTTATACGGCTTCACCCTGTCAAGATCGGTGGCGCATAACTTTATCAAAGAGAACCACAACGAATCTCATTGCGGCTTTGTCTGGTATGTATGAAAAGCCGTCGGCGAATAATAAGATGCACCTAATGAAGAAACTGTTCAATTTGAGAATGACAGAAGGTACGTCTGTGAGTAGAGAGAGAGGCCCTAGAGAGAGAGTTGAGATTGAGTAGATGGGAGCTCCTGTAACTCATTGTGTATTGTAAATCTCCTATGAATAAAATCCCCTGTAGTTCTGTGAATGTAGGCACGTTGCCGAACCACGTAAATCTTGTGTCGTGTGATTGATTCTTGTGTTTCCGCATTTATATTTTCATTATCTTCTCGCTATCGTTGTTTGTGGGTTGTGTAAATTTAGCCACTCAATCTAAACAGATACAAAATCCTTATTTAGGACAATTTTGTGCATGTCTATACGTGTGTGTGTGTGTGTGAGAGAGAGAGAGAGAGAGAAGGTGGGGGGAGAGGGGGGGATGTCTTCAAAGGAAGAAACTATTCGACAATATAAATTATGAAAGAAAAAAGAAAACATAAAAATGAAGGTCCTTTATATAGATAAGCTTGTTAAGTGGGAGAAACTAACCGTAGATTGATATGTTGCCATTTGACTTCCTTGATTTGCCTGTAACTCATGCCCAACACCGTTTACCAGAGTACCGACCTGGGTAGGTGTTGGACCTTGATTCTTCACAGCAGCAACCTTCTTAGCTGCCTCTTTCAAAGCATCCAATGCCACGTTATAAATGTGGATAGATTTTGCCCCTTCTTCTACATATTTGATTGCGTCTAGACGTAAATTGTTATACCGCACTGTTAAAGATTCTTGAGAACTGTTTGGCAACTCTAAAGCATGTTCATCCGACACAGCTCCACTCTTGGCATTCCTTGTCCATCGTTTCAATATATACTGAGATGGAAGAGTAAGAACATTTTTTGCTCTAAAAACTGCTAATATATGCCTACAAATAATTCCTGAATACTCAAACGTTTGGCAGCTGCAATTAGCTTTCATCTCAAAAGAATTGAAAGTCACAGCATGTGCTTTGTGGTCTTCCCCAAATTTGGCCACCCGATATGTGGCTACAGTACCTGAGTCATCAATTTTGGTTGCAGGATTAGCAAGGGTCTCAACCAGTTCCTCTTGGAATTTCATGAATATTCTCCTTGTATAAAGATTTGCAGCTTGTTTTTCCATAGGAGATGGTGTCTTCAGAACTGGGCTGGTGTTAGTAGTTTCATAATCTGCCTTCAATTCCATGTCATGCCAACTTGCTATAGCTTTCTCGTATTGCTTCATCAACATTTGTATGGTGGTGGATACATTCACATAACCATCAAAGTACAAATTTAAAGGTTCACTTCCATCACCTCTAGATATTTCTCCAAAGAAAGTGTCTCGCATGCAAACTGGTAGCCATTGTTGTCTTGCATTGTACATTGACTGAAGCCATTCACTATCCATAATATAGTATCTCTCCAGTAGTGATTGCCAGCATGAATCAAACTCATCAATTGTCTCTGTCTCAGTAATGCACTTCTTAAATTCTGTTTCAAAAGTAGGATGTGACTGATATAGATGAGCCAGTTTCTCCCGTGTTTCTCTGAACATGGCAGACAAACATAAACGGTGGCGGGTTTCAGGAAGAACTTGTGTAACAGCAACTTGTAAGAGGGGGTTTGGGTCGCTTGTTATAGACACAGGGCAGCGTCCAGACATTGCATGAAGCCAAGTTTGAAACAGCCAGATGTAGGAGGACTCAGACTCATCGAGAACTAACGCGCAACCAAACAACACTGGCTGCCCATGATGATTATACCCTGTGAACGAAGAAAATGGCACCTTATACCCATTCATCTTGTAAGTTGTGTCAAATATGACGGCATCTCCAAAGTACGAATAGTTCATTCTGGACGTTGCATCTGCCCAGAATATATTTCCACCAGTGTGATCATTATCACCTTGAACTGCATAGAAGAAAGCTGGATTCTCTGCATTCATTCGCTTCAGGTGGTCCAATAAATGTTGACCCCCACCCCCAAGGGTCCTTTGTCTGCCGCCGCTCATGGCTTGAGATATCAACAGTGGAATGAATTAAAAAAAAAAAGAGTTTAGAGAATATGAGCGAAAAGGGAGATAAGTATATTACCAATACAATCAAAGTGTGTCGAAAAAAAAAAAAAGCTTGCATGGATTCAAGCTCAGCTAGGGGTGAAGCATTCCTACATTGTGATAAGCAATGCACTTTATTGAGAGGCACATGCCATGAATCATGATTTTGGGTCAAGTTAGCCAATTCCTATTGCAAGCTAATTTGGTTCATTAAAATCACCATAAAACAACAAACTGCATGAAGGGCAAGGTGCAACAACCTGCTTTCAAAATTTCACTGCCTAATGCTAGTGAGCAAGAAGTGGCCTCGTATGCATGCTATGAAACATAACATCGATTATATAAAAAATATGCAGCACAACTTCACCCATCATTCTAGTTATGGCAATTTAATATACTACAGCCTATTTCTATCCAACAAACATTTTAGGAATCAAATGTGAGAACAAATCTGATGCAATATCAAGTTGGACGAATTCCGAGAGTCCATTAGGCTTTCTCTACTGTCCTTGAAAACTTTACATTGATATTTAGTGGTTGAAGTTGAAGGGTTTGTTAGCTGTAGTGGGGTGGCTTGATTGAGTCAACCCCCTATGCGGTCCGAAAACTCTTGTAGGATATAAGCTCTCCTTTCTCAATAGAACCATATTAATTTGATAAAAAAAAAAATCTTTATCTTCTCAGTTTTTATCATTTGCAGAGTTCTTACAAGTATGGGCATGAGAGTGAGACATAAAAGAGGAAATGCTTTGTTGATAAAACTTTTTCATCAGAACAATGAAACACTTCTCCTCTTGATTAGACGATTGGGGATTTTACGTATTTTATCATACGAACCAATTAAGATTGATCTATATCCCTATGAATAACCAATTTCCTCTACGAAAAAAAGAAAAGTAATCCTCAGACCGGCGGTGGGCAAAATTCCCGATGAAGAATCCATTTCCTTTCCCAATAATTTCTATATTATGAAAAGAGATCCGAAGCATGAATCACATACATCTGTGGAAGACTATTATTATGACTAGGATAGAAGTGTGGCAATTTCTACCTAGATAAGGAAGCCGCTTACCTTTCGGTTTAATGTTGAGCGACAGCCTGAGCAAAATTTGAGGCAAAAAGTAAAAAGCTTTCTAATTGTGCTCAATCATGACTCATATGCACCATCTGGCTCTTCATCAATGGAAGCGACTGATGCAGACTTCACTTTTGCCGGTTTTAGTTGGTTTGTTGTTCAAAGAAGAGGGGCAAATAGAAGCTCCTAAACCCTAGATTCTTCCATCGCATTGCTCAACTCGTTCTAAAATATGGCAATTTTCTAAGCTGATTTTCAAATCCCCTTCCCTGTTGGTTGAAATTACACTGATCGAGTTCTAGGCTCCATCAAATCTCGATGACATGCATGTGCCTGGAGTTAGGGCTTAAGGTGCTATGATCCTTTTAATTTCTTCAAAGCCTGCAGGCCCAAGGTTTTATCATCCCGACGATTAGGGACAAATAAGTAATTATTAGATATAGTATATTTTTAGGCATGATTAGGTTTTACAAACTTTTTAAACCATTTCATCACATCTCATCTCATCTCAACATCTAAATATCATTTAAATACAAATATTTTTTAATTTCAAATTGTCAATTTTTCAACTTTTTTATTTAATCATTACAACTTTTCCAAACTTCCAAACAAAACACAAAAAATAATTCGACTTTTTTAAATCCCAAAACAAAAATAATATTAAAAATTATATTCTAACTCTCTTTTAACTTTATAATTTTTTTTATTTAATTTTTTTTCTCTCCTTCCCAAAACCCATGTAACATCTTAACTCAAACAATTTCATTATTATTCACAAATTATCTCACTACTATTTACTGATTTCTCATCTCATCTTATTTCATATAATATTATTATTATCATGATTGATTTAATTATCATATAAATTGTATTTCGAAACTGCATAATAATTTTTTTATTAAATATTAGATTAGTAATAAATAGTTTTAGATGCGAGAATTTGTCATGGGTTATAGGTTGAATTAACATGTCTTGATGCATGTTGCTAAGTTATTGAACGATGACAGAAAAGTGTGGCTACCAAAGAGAGAAGCATGCAAGATTTTATGATAATAAAGACTAAGGATTTAATCAAATTTAATAGCTTTCAAGCTTTTGGATTAATAGTTAAGCTTGTAATGAGGTATGGTGATTTGTTTCTCCGAATGACTTATCTATTATATCCATGCACATATTGTATAGTGTTTACACATGCATGTATTATAAATCTTATTATTCTCAATCACACTTGCTAACACGATTAATAAATTTGCAGTAATTTTACATGTCAACTGTTTATAATGTACCACAATGGCTAGAATAATAAAATCTGAAAGAATAATATTATTTCTTTTAATTCTTACACCTCACGATCAATTCCCAAAGTTGATAAGCCTAAGAAATCAAATAGAAAGAAATTAAAGGGGAAAAAAAGAGTTAAAGTACCTAGCAAGATATGACATTATAGATCCCATTCCATACATTTTGAGAAACAACTTCGTAAATGGTTGTCCATTGGTTTATATGGGGCCAAAAATGAACTGATTCATGAAGATTTTGTTGCATTTTATGGTGGACAATTGGATGGGCTGGTTGGGGTTGTACATGGCCGAAACCATCTCTCAGCACCTAAAGGCGGGGCCTGCAGCTTGGTACAAACTTCTATAGCCCAGCTCAGCCCAGCCCAGGAAAAGATGGTAAGCTAGTACGATACACTGAAAAAGATCATCAGATAACAAAAATGAAAAATAATATTGTTTTCCCTAATGACAATTTTTTTTAATATTTTTTAAGAATAAGTCCATGCACGCACTTTATCTTAGATTGTTATGTGTGTGTTATGGTTATCAGCTTTCCAAGGATTATGAACATGAAAAGGTAAGAAAAGTAGAAGGAGGAAAAGACAGTAATTAAGTATGCACGAGTAGCTAGGAAATGATCAGGCCAGACATTGAAGATTCATCCAGTACTGCATTTACAAATTAGTTGCATTTATGTTGGATGGTTGATGAGTTTGTCGGGGTTGGACAACCCTGTCTCAGCACTCAAGATCAGCATGCACCAAGTCGCAGGGGGCCCAAGTTTGGGAAAGTTGTAATAATTAGATAATTATTAGATAAAAAAGTTGAAAAGTTGACAATTTGAAATTAAAAAATATTTCTATTTAAATGATATTTAGATGTTGAGATGAGATGGGATGCGATGAAATGGTTTTAAAAGTTTGTAAAACCTAATCAAGCCTAAAAATATACCGTATCTAATAATTACTTATTTGTCCATAATCGTCAGGATGATAAAACCTTGGGCATGCGGGCTTTGAAGAAATTAAAAGGATCATAGCACCTTAAGCCCTAACTCTAGGCACATGCATGTCATCGAGATTCGATGGAGCCTAGAACTCGATCAACGTAATTTCAACCAACTGGGAAGGGGATTCAAAAACTAGCTTAGAAAATGCCATTTTTTAGAACAAGTCGAGCAATGCAATGTAAGAATCTAGGGTTTAGGGGCTTCTGTTTGCCCCTCTTCTTTGAACAACAAACCAACTAAACTAGGCAAAAGTGAAGTCTACATCAGTCGCTTCCATTGAAGAAGAGTCAGATGGTGGGAATGAGTCATGACTGAGCACAAGTAGAAAGCTTTTTGCTCTTTACTTTAAATTTTTCTCAGGCTGCTGCTCAGCGTTAAACCGGAAGGTATGCGGCTTCCTTGTTTATATAGAAATTGCTGCACTTCTATCCTAATCATAATAATCCTCTTCCACAGATGTATGTGATTCATGCTTCAGGTCTCTTTTCATAATATAGAAATTATTGGGGAAGGAAATGGATTCTTCATTGGGAACTTTTCCCACCGCCGGTCTGAGGATTACTTTTCTTTTTTTCGTGGAGGAAATTGGTTCTTCATAGGGATGTAGATCAATCTCAATTGGTTCTTATGATAAAATACGTAAAATCCCCTGAACGTCAGATCAAGATGAGAAGTGTTTCATTGTTCTGACGAAAAAGTTTTATTAACAAAGTGTTTCCTCTTTTATGTCTCACTCTCATGCCCATACTTGTAAGAACTCTGCAAATGATAAAAACTGCAAAGATAAAAGTTTTTTTTTTATCAAATTAATATGGTTCTATTGAGAAAGGAGAAGCTTATATGCTACAAGAGTTTTCGGACCACAAAGGGGGTTGACTCAATCAAGCCACCCCACTACAGCATAACAAACTTCAACTTCAACCACTAAATATCAACTTGAAATTTCTCTTGAAAATGGAGTGTCACTTTTGATGCAAAAAATAGGGTATTTTTGTAAAGGAAAAATACAAAATTAATTCTTGAGTTTTGCACGATTATCTTTTCATGCAAAGCCTAAGTTTCAAGCTATTGAAAAGTGCAAAAAAACAAAAAATAATCAGTTTTAATAGTTTAAAATACGAAATTTAAAATGTAATTGAGGCAGATGATATTAACTCATCAAAAGCTCCAAGAAAACTTACAGCAAACAGATCCAGGTAATTGCATACACAACAAGCAATACCATGAAATACCAGCCATCCAAGACTCAATCCAACTAAGCAGAGGATATAATCAACAAGAAGAAGACTCAATCCATCGAGTCACTGAGTCACTGTAGCAGTAACATTTTGTCTATTAAACAACCCAGAAGCTGCTTTAGATCACAAACTACACAAACCACCAGATGAACATATGGCATATAGCAATCAAACTACACTTAATTAACACTAACTCCCATATAAACCAGCAGCAATAATAATAAAGATTAATCATAGAAATCCATATGAAATTTGGGAATCATTTGTGACATTCACTCAATGCAAAAATGTCAAAATAATAGGCAGGCTCAGATCATGATGAGGTGAATAAACTCAACCATAAAGACCCATAAACGGAATCAAACGATACATGGTAAAAGCTCAATGTCACTAAGACCCTAAAGACCCAGAAACGATACATGGTAAAAGCTCAACATCTCCATGAGTTATAAAAGCTCAACAGTGTCAACAGAGAGAGAGAGACGGAGAAAAACTAACTTCGATCGGCGCACGAGGATGAAGACGACGGAGCGTGATGAAGACGACGGCACGACGGAGCGGAACTTCGATCGGCAGAGGAGGCTAGGGTTTCGGCGTGAGAGAGAGACAGCGAGCCCAGAGGGAGAGATTGATCTGTGAGCGATAGTAAGAAGAGTACAAAAACGGCGCCGTTTTTCTAATCAAAACGGCGTCGTTTTGATACGGGTGGTCTGATTTTAAAAAACCCGGGTACCAAGTAATTCTATATACAGAAAATATAAATACAATCCTATTATGCATAACATCCGTATCACACCCAATGTATTGGGTGAATGGAAAAAAAAAAAAAAATTTCACGATATGGTGCGGCTTCCGGCTGTTTCCAAGCATTTCTTTTCTATATATTAGTCTACATTCTCCACATACTATATATATATATATTTTTTTTTTCGTTTAACTCAATATAACGTATGATAAATAATAAGCTGATGTAAATATTTTTTCTTTGAAAAAATCTTCTTCACACCCTACTATTTATCACACACTCCACACATTTAGTGTATTGAGTTTAAAAAAAAAAAAAAAAAAAATTGTGTGCGAAGAGTGTAGGTAGATACGTAGAAATGCTCGTTTCTGTGCAGTCTGTTCCACACTTTCACTTTAGTTGCTCTAAAAAGTAGTCTTCTTCGTATCTCTGTTTGTCTGAAGTTGAGATCTGAACAGCCAGCCAGCCATGGGGAAAAAGGTTCGTAAATTTTGTAACTTCCCACTCTCTGCCTCTCAATACCCATTTGATATTATGATCCAATCTTCAATCTTTTGTGGTTGTCCTTTAAAATGTTACTTTGATTTTGGCTTCCAGATAGATCTTCGTTATTTTCACATACCCATCTTTTGTGTCAGAGCCTGCTTTGATTCTGTCGTAGGCAGATCTACAGATTGCTATTTGCTTTTCAGAGATTTTGTTTTCTTGTTTTCTTGGATGAGTACTACGAATTTAGACTTTGCATACTCTTACAGGTTACTACTACAATAATGGTGCTCGACGTTGACCTTCAGTGCCATCGCTGCTACAACAAGGTGAAGAAGGTTCTATGCAAAATCCCTCGTGTATACTTTCACACACCACAGGAAATAGAAAAATAAAATAAAAGAGTGTCGTGTGTGGGATGCTAAGTATAGTTATTCCTGAATAATTATGTGTTCACCATATTGTAAACATAGTATAACTTTCTATGTATGGGACATAGAATTGCATCTCATTGAGCTACCTGTTAATTCAGAATCAGAATCAATAAGAAAATGGTCAAACTTAAATTATTCTGGTATATTCCTGATGAGGAACGGTTAGTTCTAATCGTTTGCTATTTTATGATATCTATATATAAGTTCCAGATTTTTATATTTTATACATTACTTCTTTCATTGTTTTTAGGCTTTCCTAGTTAAATAATCCACAATAGGAAAATTCTATACATCATATTACCATCTCACTTTCATCCTACTAAGTATGATGTGGCATATTTATTATCATTAAATGATCATTTATTACATGTTTCTTTATCATCTAATAGTGATGAGTGTGCCACATACTACTTAGTATAATCAGAATAGGATGAGAGTATGGTGTATAACATTACTCGTCACAATATCATTCTGATTGTAGACGAACAAGGAAGCATCAGATTTGGACTGATGGAAAGCCCAATTGTAGCAGGTGACCACTCAGTGCAGTGTGGCTCGGGGGGTCTATTTAAGCCCATATAGAGACTTTTGCAGTTTACAGACATGATTGAGCTTGTCGGGGTCCACAACTTTTCAGGAATATTCAAACCATAGAAGTTAGGGTCTAATTAGGAATATTTTGATTTTCACTTTGAAAATAAGTTTTGCAGAGCATTTACATTGGTCTTCCACGTGCAAAATGGAATTCACTAAAGCCTCATAATAGAATTTTCCTTATGAGTTCGAGTCTCTTGAAGATTTAAGGGTTTACAGGTGACAGAATTTGATAAATACCCCAACATTTGGATTTGTTTGATGAGAAAGTAAATTCTCGAACTTAGCATAGTGGGTGTAATATAGAGGCATCATATACCATATGAAATGGCTGATGAGAGAAAGTACCAACATTTAGTCTTTACTTTGCATCAAATCTGAAAGTGTGGCTTTCCCTTCAAATCGCCATATAAGCCAATACTCACTTCCTTTTTCTTTGAAGAAGTCTAAAACAATTTCATGACAACAGTAATAACAAGATTAAATAAAAACAGCTTCTGCAGTATTGAGGTTCAAAAGTATATCTTTTATTTTCTAAAGATAATGATACCCTTAATTCATATGGTGGTAGTAGTAGTCATAATAGAGCAACACCTCAAGAAAGCTGTATACAAAATCAGCACAGCTATTTGCGCAAGCTCTTTGAACATGGTCATTCATCCAAGTTTCCACTGCTCCATATGTGCTTGCCATTGTGTTTAGAATAAATAAAAAAACAAAATGGCAAGCACATATGGAGCAGATGGATAGGCGGTTTATGAAGTTGCTAAAGAATTTCCATTTTAACCTTATATAAAGGATTGTTTTGCCTGCTACTGAGGCAGCTACCACATCGAATGCTAATATATCTGGCTCTCAAACAACCAGAAAATTAAGGTAAAGTTCTAAGATTTTTATTGTTTCTACCTGGATTGAGTTTTAGGCTCTTGACAATGAGAATTGGATTATTTTGGAGTTGGGGGAAGGCCGTTATTCTAATGTTTGAGATGAGTGTTGGTAAGAAATGTATAAGTTGTGAATATCGCGATCGAGACTATGTTTGGTTAGATATGGATGGTTCAAAATTTGATATTGAAACTATATAACTATATATCTGTTATATATATGTAACGGCCCGGCTTAATAATTCTAAGGTCGAGATATTAATCATTTTTGTTGGGTCTAAATAATATTTAATGGGTCATATTGGATAAGTCTACTAGTAATAAATTTTTGAGATTGATTAACTAGTGATAAATTATTAAGGTTGATTAGGAGTGTTAATTAGGCTCAATAACTAGGTTAAATCTCATTTATTATTTATTAAATGAGTTAGACTCTTTTTAGAATTTAAAGATCAGCCATTATAAATTTATTTCAATTTAAAATCATCATTGATGGAAATTTCTTACGCAATCTTAGTCACTACCAATTTTGTATTAAATGAACTACTAGATCATAGTTTTAAATTCAAGCTCTCTTCTTGAATAATCGTGACAAGATCCAACTCGAAATTGAACTTGTCAGCATCCTATTCCAACAGGATTACAACTCTACAAGTCATCTTCACATTAAAATTCTTTAACCGAGTCTAACTCAAACTGGTCGTCACCCTCTCCCAAATTTTCTCTATAAATATCTTCATTCCTCGTGTTATTTGGAAAAAAAATCATAAATCTCCCTGTCCAGCATCGTGATCGATTTTGTGTCGAAAATTTTAGGAAGCAACACTATAAGGTATGTTGCTTGATTATGAATTATGATTAACATACGTTAACTAGTTATATATATTATTATTATTAAAGTCAATTCTTCCGAAATCAATATTTACGTACCACGCATTTTATGATATTTGCAAGCATATCATTCATCATGTTTCACTCTGCATATTTTAATTGTGTATATATTATGCATCTCACATTGCATAAGACACGTAAGCTATCTTAAGTTCAAGTACAAGATAAGATCAGATCAGTTAATCAAATGGTCATTCGGATGCATGGTATCAATGCAGTTTCAAGGTGGGCGTGCAAGTCATGGACTCAAGTGTGGTCCACTGTAGTATACCAGAATACTACACAATCGGCTTCCTTTGCTACAACAGGGGAAGTTAGTATACAACCTTGCACACATGGTTAAGTGTGTTGGCCAAACGGATAAGTTAGATAAATTATATCAGTCAGTTAATTCAGATAAATCAGTCATGCATAACATAAACATCTGTATGATTAGTCATGATTTTAAGTTCTCAGTAATGAATTATTTTATGAAAAATCTTATGTTAAGTATATTTACGTTATGATGTGTTTCTTACAAAGTTATTGACTCATTTCAATTTGTTTTTATGTTTTTAAAACACCCCAGATTATGATAATTATGACGATAGAGCTGCAGGATGAGACTTAGTCCAAGAAGGCGTGACAGTAACCTAAATCATGTACAGAGGTTTTAAGTTATGATTTTTTATAGCACGGGCTTTGAGAACTTTTAATAAATGTTTATGTGCACTCTCATTTATGATTTCAATATTTTAATATAAAACGACTTTATTTAATTATAAAGAATATTTTTACTTGGCGTTTCCTTTATATAAAAGAAAATATTTTTAAGTCAAGTTTTAGTAGTAGTACTCTGGCTCTCGAGAATTTTTAAGAGTGAGTTTATTTTTAATCTTAGGCAGCGGGGTGTTACAGTTGGTATTAGAGCTAAAGTCGAAAATTCTGTAGACTTTTTAAAAAAAAAAAAACTTTTTACTAGGATAAAGAAATTTTGAAAGTTGAAAGTGAAAAAAAATATAGGCTAAAGTCTCTTTAAGGCATGTCCTGTTCCACAGTAAGTATTTTTAATTTTAACTATTTTATTGTTTTAATGAAAATTATGAATGAGATTTTTTTGGATATATGCATGTCAAAGTGCATCTACTACATGAAAATGGTTTTTCGCATAAGGTGGGGAAGTTTCTAAATATGAGGTTAGGGATCTTTGGTTTTAAGATTAATGAAGCATCTTGTTCATGAGAAAATAGTCTTATATTTTGTGGAGTTTAATCCGAGGAAATTAGGAATGAATTTAGTGAATTTTAGAGTTATGATATATATCTATTTATGGTGTATGGTATTTCATGATGATTGGTGGAAAATATCTTATGTATAGGTAACAAGATTCTATCTCTAAGAACGAAGTGTAAGATTTAGGATCCAAACTTTAGAGAGTTTTAGTTTACGATTTATTCAAACTATTATTTTAGGTGGAGAATTTTATTATTATTTCATGTAGAGAGTTTTATTTATGTGCATATCGTTAATTACTATTGTACGTGTACGTGGAGTTAAGATAATTGTTAGGTGAATTTATTATTAGACTTTTAATCGATCACATTGTTAAGGCATATGCTTGTTTAGCTTTGAATTGAATTTGGAGTATATGATGATTGACACACAACATGCCAACTTACCAAAATAGGGGACAATTATAATTGTTGGAATATTAAGTTCGACTAAATTATTGAGGAGTAAAAGAGACATAGAAAGAATGTAGGTTGTTGGAGGTATAGCAAATTCCGATGACGGAATTTTTGTAAGGATGTGAGTTTTTAATGACCTGACCCAATAATTCTAAGGTCGAGATATTCATAATTTTTATTGGATCTAAATTATATTTAATGGGCTATATTGGATAAGTCCACTAACGATAAATTATTGAGGTTGATTAATAGTTTTAATTAAACTCAATAACTAGGTTAAATCTCATTTATTATTTATTGAATGAGTTAGACTTTTTTTAGAATTTAAAGATGAGTCATTAAAAATTTATTTCAATTTTAAATATCACTGATTGAAGTCACTTACGCAATCTCAGTCATTGCCAATCTTGTATTAAAAAATAAACTACTAGATCATATTTTTAAATTCAAATTCTCTTCTTGAATGATCGTGACCGAGTCCAACTAGAACTCGAACTTGTCAGCATCCTAATCCATTAGGACTACAACTCTACAAGTCATATTCACGTTAAAACTTTTTAACTGAGTCTAACTCAAACTGATCGTCACCCTCTCCCAAATCTCTCTATAAATATCTCACTTCTGCGTGTTATTTGAAAAAAAAAAACCAAAAACCTTCCAGTCCAACACCGTGATCGATTTTATGTCGAAAATTTTAAGAAGCAACACTATAAAGTAAATAGCTTAATCATGAATTAGGATAAACATACGTTAGCTAGTTATATATATTATTATTAAAGCCAATTCTTTCAAAGCTAGTATTTATGTACTACGCATGTCATGATATTTGGAAGCACGCCATTCATCATTTTTCATTCCACATATTTTAGTTATGCATGTATTATACATATCATGCATCTCACATTACATAAGACATGTACGCTATCTTAAGTTCGAGTGCAAGATTAGATCAGATCAATTAATCAAATGGTCATTCAGATGCATAGTACTAATACAGTTTCAGGATGGGCATGCAAGCCACGAACTCAAGCGTGGTCCACTGTAGTACACCATAGTACTGCATAGTCGGCTTCCTTTGCTGCAACAAATGAAGTTAGTGTACAACCTTGTATACATGGTTAAGTGTGTTGGCCAGCCAGATAAACTAGATAAATCAAATTAGTTAATTAATTCAGATAAATCAGCCATGCATAGGGGTGTAACCGGTCCGGTCCGGTTTTTGATAAAATCTAGGACCGAACCGGTATGTACCGGTTTTGTATTTTTTAAAACCGATTACGCACCAGTTACCCTCCTAAACCGGTACTTCCGGTTTTACCGGTTTCCGGTCCGGTCCGGTCCGGTTTTCCAATTTTTTAAAAATATAAATTTCACAATTTGTCATTAAAAATTTGTTTATAAAAAAAAATTGTTTTATACTTTTATTAATATATTAGACTATATAATAGTATTAATATTAGATTATTGGTATAATTATAAGTTATATATTAGTATTAGTTATAAACTTTTAGTGATTTAGTATTAACATTTTATGTAATAATTTATAAATTATAATAAGAAATTATTTCATATATGAATATATATGTTATATATAAAATTTCACATAAAAATTTATAATTATACATTATATATAAAACTTATATATATTAATATTTAATATATAAAAAATATTTTGTATAAAACTTATATATAAAAATATTATTTTTTATTTTTTTAATCAACCGGTCCGGTCCGGTTCGGTCCGGTCCAAAAAATTCCGGAACCGGAACCGGACCGGAACCGGCCGGTTTTTACGTTTTAAAAACCGGTTCCGGACCGGACCGGTTCAAAACCGGTAAAACCGGTCCGGTTCTGTCCGGTCCGGTCCGGTTTTCCAGTTTTCCGGTTTGAATTTACACCCTTAGCCATGCATAACACAAACATCAGTATGATTAGTCATGATTTTATGTTTTCAGTACGAAATATTTTATGAAAAATCTTATGTTAAGTATATTTACATTATAATGAGTTTCTTACTGAGTCATCGACTCATTTTAGTTTGTTTTTATATTTTTAAAGTACTCTAGGTTATGATAATTATGATGATAGAGTTGGAGGACGAGATTTAGTCTAGGGAGGCGTGACAGTGACCTAGATCATGTACATAGATTTTAAGTTATGATTTTTATGACACGATTTTTGAGAAGTTTTAATAAATACTTTTGCGCACTCTCATTTATGATTTCATTATTTTAATTCAAAACAACTTTATTTAAGTATAAAGAATATTTGTACTTAACTCTTCCTTTAGAATAAAAGAAAATATTTTTAAGTCAAGGTTCAGTAGTAGAACTTCGGCTCTAGAGAATTTTTAAAAGTGACTTTATTATTCATCATGGGGAGCGGGATGTTACAATATCCAATTAATAATAACAGGTTAATTCTGTTAAGCTATTAATGGTGATTTTGATATATGTAGTGAGATATTCTGCTGTTGTTGAACGTATTAATATCTAGATGTATTTTGAAGTCGTCAAGCATGTATTAGTGTCATGTGTGGTCTTGGATAATACAATATTGGGTCGAAATATACAATAGTGTCATGTGTTCTAGAAGAATTAATCAATAGCCCAATTGGAGTCTCTTGGAATTATTATAAAGAGTAACAACTTAATATTTTCAAGCAATATAAGATCCATTCACCACCTATACTCACCTAACGAGGGTTGTCACCGAACAAGCTTTTGGCATAGGGAAAGTTTTCAAACAAAACTAAAGGTGAAGATCAAAGAATGGTTTTGATTAAAAAAGTGTATTACTTTTGTTGTAATTTCATAATTTTACCTATTTTATGCTGTTGACCCCTCTGCATTTGAGTGCGAAAATGATAGATAATGCAGATCTATTTTCTTTAGAAAAGGAACTCTTGGATTCTCTTTGTCAAGTCATGGATACCCCAAGCTCAGGCCAATTTTGGATGTTTTTGTTAAAAGATTTCTTGTGTTTCATGGAAAGTTGGCGTGGTAGTCTCATGTCTCTTATATAATACAAGAAAAATTCTTTTCATCAGTCACTATTTATTACTCTGCACTCTATAGAAAAAAAATTATAAGTGCAGGATGTGAGAGTAAATAGTGACTGATGCATAGAATTCCTCATAAAACAATGGTATAAAATTAAATAATAATAGACATACAATCATTTACATAATATTTAATACAATCATATTTTAAAATGTGAGTATTTTAATAAAATAACTCATTTTTATAATTATTTTATAAAATACATTTAATTGAAAATATGGTTGTATAAACGGTTGTGAGTTTATTAATTTAATTTTATAAAGCATATCATATTAATAGTTATAATCAGAGATTAGAGAATATAAGATAGAGAACAATATTTTTATGTAAGAATATCTATTAATCTATTTGTTTACAAAAAGATTAATTAGCTTAATCTGTTTCCCTTTTAAGGACAAGGTTACATGTGGGAGAGGATAATAGCTATTGCCAATAACCCTAATTTCTGGACACATATTTCCACCGTAAACTGAAGGTCAATATTGGAAATCTAACTCGATCCTCCTTGGTCCTCGCCCACTCTCTAACCCGAAAAGCAAAACAAGCGTTTTGAAGACGCACACCATTGGAAATACTTGAGCGGGGGAAATGGCTTATCATCTCTGCTCCTCACCCTCCTCTCTCTTCCATGACCGCCAACCTTTCGGCAACTCTCTGTCCTCATCACGAAAACCCATTCTCAGAAGCTTAACGTTTTTTTTCAAGCCGAGTCCTCTCCAACCTCAGCCTAAAACCTTGTTCCAAATAAGACATGTTTCTTCTATACAAGACCCAATCCCACAAGAAACCCAAAAGGCAAGTCCCTCGGAAGACTCAAATACTAAACACCCAGATGGAAAATCTGGGTCCTCATCCAGGAGCTACATCTGGGTCAATCCCAGAAGTCCCAAAGCCTCACGGCTTCGGCAACATTCCTACGATGCAAGGTACGCTTCTCTTGCGAAAGTGGCTGAGTCTTTGAATTCATGTAATCCAAATGAGGAAGATGTTGCTGAAGTTCTGGCGGCTTTAGGAGATAGAATTTTGGAACAAGATGCTGTGATTGTTCTTAATAACGCGATGAACCCAGACACCGCATTGCTTGCACTGAGGTACTTTCAGCAGAGGTTGAAACCAAATAGGGAAGTTGTTCTTTATAATGTGACTATTAAGGTGTTTAGAAAGTGTAGGGATTTGGTTGGAGCAGAGAAGCTGTTTGATGAAATGCTTGAGAGAGGGTTAAAACCTGATAATGTCACGTTCTCGACTCTGATTACCTGTGCTAGGATGTGTTCTTTGCCAAATAAGGCTGTGGAGTGGTTTGAGAAGATGCCTACTTTTGGGTGTGATCCCGATGATGTTACCTATTCTGCTATGATAGATGCCTATGGACGGGCTGGTAATGTTGATATGGCTTTGAGTTTGTATGACCGAGCTAGAACTGGAAAGTGGCGCATTGACCCAGTGACATTCTCGACATTGATTAAAGTGTATGGGGTGTCAGGAAATTTTGACGGGTGCTTGAATGTTTTTGAAGAGATGAAGGCTCTTGGTGCAAAGCCTAACTTGGTTATATATAATACTTTGCTGGATGCTATGGGAAGAGCTAAAAGGCCTTGGCAGGCGAAAACCATTTACAAGGAAATGATCAACAATGGATTTTCCCCGAGTTGGGCAACATATGCGTCTCTCTTACGGGCCTATGGTAGAGCTCGATATGGTGAAGATGCGCTTAGTGTGTACAAGGAGATGAAGGAGAAGGGGATGGAGTTGAATGTAGTTCTCTACAATACACTTTTGGCCATGTGTGCTGATGTTGGCTATGTTGATGAAGCTGCCAAGATTTTTGAAGACATGAAGAATTCTGGGACTTGCAAGCCTGACAGTTGGTCATTTTCCTCCTTGATTACGATACATTCCTGCAGTGGAAAAGTCTCAGAGGCAGAGGCAATGTTGAATGAAATGTTGGAGGGGGGTTTTGAGCCAAATATTTTTGTCTTGACATCACTAATTCAATGCTATGGGAAAGCCCAGCGTACCGATGATGTTGTTAGGACATTCCATCGGCTCTTGGAGTTGGGAATTACTCCAGATGAACGCTTCTGCGGTTGTCTTCTGAATGTGATGACCCAAACACCTAAGGAAGAACTTAATAAGCTTACTGATTGTGTCAAGAAGGCTAATTCAAAGCTCGGCCATGTGGTGAAGCTCTTGTTAGAGGAGCAAGATAGTGATGGAGAGTTTAAAAAGCAAGCTTCAGAACTCTTCGATTCGGTTAGTCTGGATGTAAGGAAGGCTTACTGCAATTGCTTAATTGATCTCAGTGTAAACCTAAATCTGTTGGAGAGAGCATGTGAGCTACTAGAGCTGGGGCTTACACTTGAGATATACACAGATATACAGTCCAGGTCCCCAACCCAGTGGTCTCTACATCTAAAGGGTCTCTCTCTTGGGGCAGCTCTCACCGCATTACATGTTTGGATAAATGATTTGTCCAAGGCCGTGAAATGTGGGGAGGAGCTTCCTCCATTGCTTGGAATCAATACTGGACATGGGAGACACAAGTACTCAGATAAGGGTTTAGCGACTGTGTTTGAGACACATTTGAAGGAACTCAATGCTCCGTTCCATGAGGCTCCTGATAAGGTTGGCTGGTTTTTGACTACAAAGGTCGCAGCCCAGTCATGGTTGGAGTCTAGAAGTTCGCCTGAATTAGTTGCTCCATAGGTGTCTTGCTCATAATGGTCTGGCATTATGGGAACTGCTCTTCTCATTGACATGTAATGCCTAGAAATGGTATTTCCTGCTTCAAAATGCCTCTTTTATTTGTTCATTTTATCACTCTCTAGTAAGAGAACAATTTTTTTTTTTTATATTAGACAATGAAATCTATTTATACTTTGATGTCTTACGGAAGCACAGAAGTTTTTAAGAATTATTGGGTGCTTTCAATGGCTAAATTACCCAACCCCTAGGGGTTGGCTCAAGTTGTAAAGGCCTTGGGCTTGGAGGTATGCTCTCCTCAGGTCTAATGTTCAAATCCCCTTGGGTGCAAGCAATCTCTAGGAGCCATCGGACTGGGGGATCTTCCCCTTGAATTATCCGAGATGCACTTGCGGGAAACTCCTTGTTGAGGGTCTGTGCACCCCTGGGATTAGTTGGGACTCTGTTCCTGAACACCCAGTGCCAATAAAAAAAAAAAAAAAGGCTAAATTACCCATCCTCTTATGAATATATTTTGATTAGTTCCAATTCAAAATTCTTGAGGTGTATCCATCCAACAAAAAGAAAGAAAAAAAGACAGGAAGAAGCTCAAGGAATGAGAACAAGATGAAGTTACTGTTGATTAAGAACTGAAGCAACAATTGAAAAGCCGAGATTCTGACTCGGTCCATTGTTTTTAGAAGCGTCAATCTTTGGCCATTCTCTCTTCAGTCATTCGATAGAATAGATTGAATAGCGAGGAGAAAGTATTGGTTCATTCTGTGGCGCCAAATTCATGGACTTCCAAATCTGCTTACAAGTATATTTGAAGTTAACCTTCAAAAAATGAATTGACTTCTTATTATGCTTACAAGTTGACTTCTAAATTCTTACTTGTCCCAAAAAAAAAAAAAATATACATTTGACTTCTAAATTCCGCTTAAAAAATTAAGTTCTCCTTTATTGAATTACTTGTCGGCCATGCCTATAGAAAAAGCTCCACAGTCCACACCATTGATTTAGCCTATAGAAAAAGCTTATAAAAAAAAAGCATGATGGCTTGCACGTCGAACTACCACCAATTTTGTCGGTCATGCCAATCCATAAATTGATGATCCAAAATCCTTTGATCGACAGCACCATCATGGGAAACTGCATAGATGTTTTGATGCATCGGCCAAAAGAGAAGATTAGAGTTCTTATGTCTGATGGAGGAGAGGAGTTCAATGCCTGGGCACTGGCTGAAAAAATCACCCGTGGCCCTTACAATGGCCTTAAGCTGGTACACCATGCTGAGCCTCATTCACCATTGCCACCCAACACCAGGCTAGAACCTGGGGAGGTTTATTATCTCTTACCACTCCAGGCACAGCCTCATTGCCCTCCTATTCCTTCAAGAACGGCCAACCCCAAAACTGGCAACAGAAGGAAAGTGAAGATTGTGGTGACTAAGGAACAGTTAGAGTTGCTGTTAAGAACCACGCAGAAGTTCAAGTCTAAAGGTATTGCTCTCCAATGCTTAAAGAATCTTCGGGTAGAAGGAAGTCAGAAAGGTATTGCTCTCCAATGCTTAAAGAATCTTCTGGTAGAAGGAAGTCAGAAATGGCAGCCATCTTTAGCCACGATTCCTGAGGCGTATAGCTTTGGAGTGACAGGATAGCTAGCTGCTGCTATATTTTTTTTTTTCTACCAGTTGCTCAGCTACGAATTCACCATGGAAATTGTATCTCTCTCGGATAATCGTGGAGATAACAGGTGCTTGGAATTCTCAAACTTAATAGTATTTCTTATTCTGGTTGTTGCAATATATAGGGCAAAGTTTCAGTGCTAGATGCATGTAGAATATGGTTACTGCAGTGGTTTCTCTTATTCGCAATTCATTACGGTTGTATATAACAGTTCTCCAGCCAAGCCAATTACAAAAGTCGTCTTTTCGTATTGGAGTAACAAATGATGGTCATTTGCTACGCAAGTTCTATATTGCTTGATAACGAACGGTCTCAGACTCCCGATAAGAATAAACCAAATCCATTGTGTATTCAGCATAAAAGGTTACACAAGGAGTATGTATTTTGTTATAAGGAATGGGTTTCCCATGCTATTTTGCAGAAGAGTAGTTTTAGCACTACTTCAGAGTCAGGGGCCGCTCCAATTCTGGTTTTGTTATGCCTTTCTTCTTAATCTTGTTAAGTAAATTCAAATCTATTAACATTAAAAGGCTTGCAAACAAAGCCATTCTACCTCTGTTAAGCCAAGCCTTGTTTGGTAGCAATAGTTATAGATTCAAGGTGAAGAGGCATGTGCCTCCCGGATAAGTTTAGTGCCATGGCAGCCATTTAACGAGTTCAACTTTAGCTCCATTTCGGTCTTCAGGAAAGAGGCAGAAAAAATACTCACTTATATTTCCTGAATCGGACTTACATTTTATTCACCAGTATGAAAACCATGAAACCTTTACATAATCTCAAGCAGAGGAAAACGCATACCAACACCATCATAGGATGCTACAAAGTCAACTCTCTTTTCAAATCAGACCTTTATTTCTTCGGCGCATCATCAGTTAAACCTCGTCTGTGTATGTACAGTGAGAAGTCACACAATACGGCTGACAAATTAACTGATTTCCTAGTCATTTCATCTTTCTCCAATGCGAGCGAATCTTAACTATGCTTTTGTTGCCCTGCAGCAAATTGCAAACCACTACAAGCTTAAGGAATGAAAGCAAAGTTAATGAGAAGTCACATTATATCATATAGGATTATCAATGCATGAGATTGAAGTTATTGAACCATGAATGCCTAGCACAAAGGAAAAAATTGACACAAAATTGTACCTTATAGATGAGTTTGCATGTCTATTCTTTCTATTATTATCCATTTTCATTGATGAAGCTTCTTTTTCTCTAGTTGCTGCTTCTCTCTTCATCTTTTTAGACTCTACTTCAATGGATTTCGTCAGTGCATCAACCTTCTTCATGAGCATCTGCAAGGGAATTTACCTCAGGCAAGCAGTACTTGGGAGAGAGAGAGAGAGAGAGAGGAGATGTCTATAGTTTACCTTTATTTCTTCATCTTTCACATTTAACGTATTGTCTCTTACTTCACAAAGCTTCCTTAAGTTGATAACCTCCTTTTGAAGTCTATCATACAGAAATCCCGAGACCATATCTTCATTACTTCCTTTGTTTTGTTGATCCTCATTGCTGCCACTTTTGGGCGTTATTTCTGGTGAGGCTGTTGTATCATCACTGTTGTCCTTGCTGAAATTCATATCCATATCTGCCCTTATTTCTGCGTTCTCCTTTTCACCGCTATCAACAACTTTACTTCTGGAGACCCATATACCTTTTCTCAGCACATTTTCTCCAGAAGAGTGTTTCTTTTTTAAGCTATTGGCTTGTTTTAGCTCTCCACCAACATTGTCTGTTTCATTTTCCAAATTGTGCTGTTGCAAGAGTGAGCTTCTACCATCAGTAGAAGCTCTTGGCTGCGATGCAGACCTCTTTCTTAGTCCACCGTTGCTGGTAAGAAAGCCAAATATGTTACTGGACTTCTCTGTTTTCGGGGACCCACAAAACCTATTAGGATTGACCGAAAAACTTGTGACATCCTTCAAACCTTCTTCAATTATCTTAAGTCTGAGCTTTAATTTATCCTGAAGAAAATTTACATTAGTAGAGAAGATTTACTTGGTTAAAAAGATCAACAGCAAAAGGTTTAGACTGACTGGAAGACTGGAGGTCACATGTTCACCTTAAGTTGAGCTTCTGCCTTAGCCGTTCTCTCTGATATGGTTAGTTTGTCTCTCAAGCGCTGCATCTCTGCCTACATTTGCGAGGTATGATTAATCATACAGAAAATAGAAATGGAAATAAATGTTTTCATCTGTATGTTACTTAAGTTCTGACATTATATATATGTCCAGGGAACGAAAATACCTGCAGCAGTCTTCTCTCTTCCATCCATTTCCTGACGGGCATAACTTTGTCATTTTCATCTTTCCACTCATTAGCCACAACAGTTGCTACTCTGTTTGCTAAAACTTTTACTCTTGCTAGTTCTCTCTCCAGAGTCCTCTTTTCCTCCTGAGAGGTAGACTAAACGCTGGTTAGAAATTTGCAGGAGTATAAAATACTAATATCTCCATATATTACCATGACATACATTCAATTCATCTATCTGCCGTTTGTAGTCACGAATTGAATTTGCGGCAGCCCCACCGGCTAAGATGGCCTCCTCAAGCTCTTGAATGGTTTGGCTAAGCTTTTCAACCTCTAAAACCTTTTGGCGATTGGTTTTCTCGAGGATTCTGTTCTCCTCCTGTGTTTGGTGTGGATGAAAATTTGGTTAATAGCTCAAAAGTTCATAATCTTCATCAACAAAACAAGATTTCATGAAGCGTACCAGGCAAATCTCAATCTGTCTCTTCAATTCATAGTTATGATTTTGAACCTCCTCTACTATTAAAGCCCTTTCTAAAGCACTTCTCAAGATCTTCTCTGCTTCTAGTAGAGCTGATTCTTTTGACTTGGTGAGACGTTCCATAGCCTTCTTATCCTCCTGTAATGCTGCAATCTAAAAAGGCCAAGAGTGGTGGAAAAGTGCATGCAGTGTGAGCAACAATGTCCATATACTGCATTGGCTGAAAACAAGATTTTTTTAAAACTTCCAGCCCGTACCTCATTCTTACACATTTTGATTTCAGATTCAAGCGGAGCAATAAATGACTCGATAGGAAGAGAGTCATCGTCCTTTTGATTTGCATACACCCTTCTAAGGGTTGCTTCAGCAGCATATTGGGCAGCCAATGCGTCTTTCTTCTCACTTGTTACTTTCTTGATTTCAATGTTCTGCATTTCATCAGTTTTGACACAATTGGAGTATCTTAGCCTCACGAGTTTAGCACATTTTTCTGTAGCTCCAAGAGACCTCGGTAAAGCCTGGACTTACCTTATGTTCAAGAAGATTTTCAGTGACTCGGAGTTTCTCTTCCGTTTTCTGAACTTCAGTTCTGAGCTGTAAAAATAACAAAAGAAATGCAAACACAGATTTAGTGGTAACCTTTATAGAAAACTAATATCTTCCCTCAAAACAAAGGACTTTCCACTGCACTTAGTGCCACATAATGTTCATAGTTGTATGAAGACTTTTGAGTGACAATGTTTGCATATGAATATCGATTACCTCTTCTACAGCCTTCTCCTTCAAAGCTTCAGTCGCTCTTAAAGCCTTGATTTCACCCTGAGCAACTCCTAGCTCCCTATCCTTCTCTGAAATACATCCCAAAATTATTGTCATGAAATGCCGAAGGCAGATATACATATATATCTATATATATATATATATATAATATATATATACTAGTAAAATATTCTACGTGCCTAAGGCACGTATAGTGATAAATATTATAATGATTTTAACAAGAGAAATTATTTATATAATTTTAAAGTGTGTAAATTCTGCGCAATATCTTCAAAAAAATTTGGTATATTTGAGATCCACTTTAAAGAATCTACTTTTTACATAATAGTGATAAATATTATTGTGATTTTATTTTTTATTTATATATAATAGTGATAAATATTATAGTGATTTTATTAATATTTTTTTTTCTCTCTCTCTCTCCTCTGGCCCCCGATTCCTCCCCCACGCCCCATCCTCCTTCAGCCTAGCCCGGCGCCGCCATGCGCCGGCAAGCCTCACCGCCACCACCGGCAAGTCCCCCTCATGCCGGCGACCAACCCAGCCACTACCGATCTCCCCCACGCGCAGTCCTTTCTCTCCCCTGCGGTAACCCAACCGAAATGAGTTTCTCCCATTTCTATCCACTTGCGCCGCCGTACGCGGCCACCCAACCTCACCGCCACCACCGACGACTCCCCCTCATGCCGGCGACCAAGCCAGCCACCACCAATCTCCTCCACATGCAGCTCTCTCACCCCTGCGGTAACCCAACCAAAATGGGTGAATGTCCATTTGCGCCGCCGTATGCGGACACCCAGGCCACCACACCTCCACCACCTCACACCGGTGACCATCTCTCGCAGACCCAACCACCACGAACCTCCATTTCCCTCTCCGTCGCACATTGGCATTTGCACGCATGAACTCATTCTCGGCTCATTGAGAAACACAGTGGCAAGAGACTATTCACGTTATTATTCATTACTGTTCACGTTTTATAGATGCTTTTAAGTATAAGGAGATATATTGTTTCTTAATTTTGCTGCCAAGTTGAGAACAGAAAATAATCATGGACCTATTTCAAAGTTAATTTGAGAAAAAAGAACCTCAAAGAATAACTAAAATATCACAAATCGCCAGTCAATTATATGGAGCACATTGAACACATTAACAGCTTGAGTATTATGCAGAACAGAAATAAATAAGAAGACAGCAGAAACCTCTGAGTAAGTTCTGCAGACGATTGAGCTCCAACACAAAAGGGTCAGGGTGGACAAGAGAGAGCTCTTCACATCCGAGTTGTTCCTCATAGCTCCCCATCTTCTTTTAGTTTCTTCTTTGGCTCTTGGAAATACTACAAGGGAAGACACAAAAGTCCAACAAGAAGAGCAACCTAGACCTGGGTTCTAATGTGTGATGAATGTCAAAGGATAAATGCTGTATTTATTTGAGGAAGAGTCCTATGTTTCAAGCAATTAACCGCGAAGAGTGGGATTGCCTTCCTTACTGTGAAGCAAAAATTTGTAAGGCATTTATCATAAGCCGGCCTGGCCGGCTGGTTTAGCTCCTCTCTTCCTTCCTCTTGACAGTAACGGTTACTTCCGCTTTATCATCATCTTTGCTTTGAACATCACCATCTCAAACTACTTGAGATAATCCTAAAAGTATTATCTGTTCCACAAAATATAGTGGAATTTTTTTATTTTTTATTTTTAAAAAAAGCTAATGCTTTCTCAACGGTACTATTTGATGACGACTCTTTCTTATCATATACTTGGTTTCTAATTAAAAATAATTGGGATAAACTTAACTACCTAATCTCTGGACAATCACATTTGGAGCATTCAGAGGATGGACATGATGTTTATAAACATTATTGAAGTGAAGGATCAAAGGCACGTTTTGTGCCATTTCCTGCTACTTGCAAACTAATACGTGATTGTATAACTTCAACCAAAACCCAATAAGAGATAGATTAAAATAGAAAATCAAGATCCCTTTAAAGGTTTCAAGTGGGAGCTAAATAAACATATATAAATGAATCATGCAATATTTACTGAGTATTTAATATTACCCAAAAAAATTTATATGAGGCTTAAATACGTACTTTTAAATTCAGTTCATATGTTTATCTCTATTCTACTCTACCGGTAAATTAGGACAAAGAACTTGAGAAATTATTCTCTCAAATAAAGAGATGTAGACTATTATAATACCAAATCTCTCTCATAAAAAAGGATTATCATATCCATCTGGTTTTTTTCCTTATCTCGATGAAAGTTGGTGATGATTGTTCTAGTTCTATTATTATTATTATTATTATTATTCATCTCTCCTGTTCTTTTTATTAATTTTTGCTAGATTTTTGTTAAAAGAAATCGTATTTATTCGCTGAAGTCCTTTGCAAAATATAAAGGGAAAGGAGACTATTTTGTCTAGTCAGTATCTTACTAAATTGATGGAAAGCTCTTGTTTCGGAGTGATTCAATTGCTTAAGCGTTAAATCCGTCCTTAAAACAACCACGCTTTTTCTACTTGGTGGAAGTCACTCAAAAAGATTTTGAATCAAAACTAAGGAAATGAGGTATTGATGACTCTGTATAGAAAGGGACCAACTAAAAGTGGCTTGGAAGAATCACCTATTCACACTCTAATGCAGACGGAGCCATTCATCTTTGCTTAAAAGCATGATTGGAAATAAGAAAAACTATACAAAGCTACAGCTGTGTTTTTGGACATCAGCCATTTTGGCCAGTTTCTAGTTGTACTTCAGGGTATTTGGCTAGGCGACAAAGGAACTACTTCACCGCAACCCCCACCAACACCCAATACCTCCTTGAAATAGTGAAAGATTAATGGCCAAACCCAAATAGAACCAAAACACTAAAAGGGTTTCTTGATTAAAGGTGAGTTTGAAGTGGGTATTTCTCTAGTTTGTGTTCCTTATTGAGTTGAGTAGGTGGATCATCTTTTTTAAAGGTGGGTTTTTAATAAGCTTTAGAGTAGTTTCAATGATGTCATATATGGAATACCTACGGAGTCTTTAAAAGGGTGTCTCATTCAGGTATAAAATTTATGGAAGGAGGTAATGTGAAATCATCACTTGTCTAAAAAATTTAAGAGGATGAGAAGAGGTAGATTTTATTATTTATATTATATTCTTATCACTCTCCTCACGTGTGGGTTAGTCTCTTCCTCAATGAATAAGCCCAACACGTAAAATAATTAATTAAATAGGTAAAATGTAGAGTTGGGTATCTCTATAGGCCAATGATCAATAATTTACTTGTATTAGCTATTCAAAGGACCTAGGAATTTTGCCGATCTCTCAGATGAATGGACCTGTTAATTGTTTTAAGGTGACATGTCAACATCTCTCATACTAAGATTATGAACAAAAAAGAACAGAAAAAATAAAAAAAGTTTAGTTTATTCAGCAATCTCGGCTAGTCGGCAGGTTATGGAGTCTGAACCTGGACCAAATGTCAACTCAGTTTAGGAGACAAAACTATCGCATTTCATAAAAATTCATGGAAATATGAAGGTGAACCTGAACAGACTATGAAACTATCACTGACAACCTGCACCTGATCTTTTGGTGTTGAAGTCTAATTTGGCCAGCTAAAGCAACTTAACAACTGAATTATTCAGGTCTTTGCTCAAGTGTTTAGACCTTACGATTTGGTTTTGGAACCTTTTCATTGATTCATCATACTTCTATCCAATTTTGCCTTTTTTATTGGTCAGTGCAGGTTGGAATGTCTGCATTTCAAACAGTACTGAACGATTCTGGCCTGGCTATGCCCGAAGCCCAAATTATATTCACCTCCCGCCCAACTCTTTTGGGCTTGCTCACTCCAATGACTTGCAAGATTGGGCTGTGCTAATTGCAGGACCTATACTCCTTACATAGTTCCATTGAACCGTTGTGGTGGGCTTTTGTTCTCCACTTCCTAATCAAGCACAACTGGAAATCCTTGCCAGTTGCCAGCTTCCCATTACCCATCCATAAAAAAGTTCTGGTAACGAGTAAGATACGTTTTGACCCATAAAATAGTAACACATGCTTTAAAATAATAATAAATAAATACACCCTGTACTCTTAAACTATTAGAATCTAAATTACTAAATCTAACATATTATATCATCAAACTAAGTGTTAATTTGGATAGTAAGATAAGATGAGATAGTTGTAGATAATTTTAATAAAATATTGTTAAAATATTATTTTTAATATTATTATTATTTTAAGATTTTAAAAAATTGAATTATTTATTATATTTTGTGTGAGATTTAAAAAAATTATAATGATGAAATAATATGAGATGAGGTGAGATGATTTCTGTATCCAAACGAGTCCATTAAGGTCCGACTATCAAGAATCAAGATTGTATCATGTCACCTAATTTTCATCTTAATTAACTGTTAGAATCGATAAAAAAGCAAAGCGTAGGTTTTTGGTAGTTAGGGGGTATGATTTCTCAGTTTTGATAATTGAAAAATGATAAATACATAATGCTTTACGCAACAATATTTTAAAATAAGGAGTATTTTTGTAAAATACTTTATAAAACTAACATCATTTTATAAAAATACTTTTATTTTATAACATGTGTTGTATAAAGTGCTGTGTGTTTATCACTACTCGCAAATATGAAGAAATTATTCCCTGCTTTAACCGACCTGAGTTATACCCTATCCCATTTTATGTTACCATAAAGTAAAATGGAAAATCTGATTCTTATTCTGTGGGAAACCATATCCTGGAAGGTTTCTATTGTATTAGGCTTACTAGAATCCTTGAGTGTCATGTCAAAAGGAAAAGAGTCGTTTGCTTTCCATAACCCCCTTAAAGAAAGTTATCCTTTTCATTAAACAAAGCCCCAAAATAATAATTAAATCAGCCAAGAAACCACTCTTTTCTTCTTTGATGAACTAATCTTTTCCTGGATTCCATAAATACATTGGAAGAAAAGATTATTCCTTTCCTAAATTCTAATCCTCATCTCAATTGGAAATTGACCACTTGGTAAAGGGACAAATTGGCAACCGATCAATAAAGTAATTTGATAGGGAATATGTGTCAAACCATTGCAGTGGATCCACTAATCTACCCTCCCACCATTCTGAATTGCAAGTGCCCTCCAACGTCGATAAATTAATTGATAAAAATAAAATTTTGCAAGAGGGAAAGGAAGGAGTAATCAACAGTACGATCATAAAATGATGAGAAATATTTTAGCCACATACGAATTATACAAAAGTAAATTTATAAACTGATGTGGCTTAATGTAGTATGTCATATTGTAAAGTGACCTTCAATGTAAAATAGATCTAACACATCATGTGAAGTCACGTCAGTTTGTAGGTTTACTTTTATGTAATCTTCGTGTCTGTAGCAGTTCTCTAAAATGAATATGTTCCTTTTTACATATTGGTCTAACTGATAATGATACTAATTTGACAACTTTGGGAAACCATTTCACTAACGAAATAGGAAGTAGATTGGCCAAGCAAACATTGAGAATTGTTGAGGCCAACCGTTTTCAACAGAGAATCTGAAGGAAAGGATATATATAAAACCGTACTCACCAACAAGGAAACTCAAGAAGAGATATATAACCATAAACCATACCTTCTTTCTCCCACCCTTTCCCTCTCTTGTTGTGTTGTAATTCTAATTCAAGTGGCCATGGATCTCCAAGAAAAGCTCATGCAGCACAGATCTAATGTCGCCATGACATTTGTTGTTTCAGTAGTAATCTCCTTGCTGTTGTATGCAGCCCCTCGGCTCATAAACATTCTGACTTACTTCTGGCCTCTATTTGCCTCTACGGCTGTCTTGTTGGTGGCAATAATAGGCTTTGGAGGCCTTTCCCAGTTGGCATCTGAAACTCACGGTCACAAAGCAGGCGAAGGAATCATAGATTATGTGCAACGCAGACCAGAACATACAGAAGTGTCTTAAAGGTTTGAGCAAACTTAGGAGGTTCAACTTTCAAGCTTCAATAAGTGGGTTCAGAATTATTCTGGTGCTCATTCATCAATGACTTCGTATTCTCTGTAACTATATGACTGCATAAAAAGAAGTTTCAATCTCCCACTCTGTTTGTTCTAAATATGAAAACAACTTGGATGACATGGAAAATGTAAATCCTGGAATGCAAAGACGGCTTCTCTATTTTCATTTTTTTTTTCTGTTTATTTCTTTGTCATTTCTGTCATAGAGGATCATGCAACATATGATCATACCGGCACGAAAATTTTTATTTGTAAGTCTACTTGTTGACACACCAAACATATTATTTCTATATAAACCTATCACATCAGCTAGTATAAAAAATGTGTATTTAATTTCTTATGGCTTATGGGGTCCCAGATCAGCATGTTCATACATCGACTTGCAAGTAGTACAACTCTATCAGCATATAGCCCGATATTTATCACTTAAGAATTTGACATCATTTCTTCAATCTTTTGATATCTTAACTTTAGCTGGGTTGATTGAGTGATCATGAAAAAGTTCCTTGTTTCGAGAAGAAATCAAGGATAAAATGTTAGGAAGAATGATGTTGGGAAAAAATTAGTGATGTTAATCATTAATGGATTTACCAGATGTATTATTACAAATAGATATCATTTCCAACCTTTTTCAAAGGTTACACTTGCCAAATATCATTTATGTTATGAGTGGACCTCACCTTTTGCGCTTTTAGTGTTCTGAATTAAATTTAGAACCTCTTAGATTCATTTCATGATGACAAGTTTTATGGATTTCCTTAGGATTTTTGTTGAGAGATGGCTTGAATCATGTTGAAAAAACACCTCTATAAATTGTTCACTGAGACACCGCTCGAGCAAAACCTCACCCAAAGAGTTGGCTTGACAGCTGCTCAACAGCGAGCTCAAGCTAGACACAATTAGAGAGTTCGCTCGACACCCGCTCGACACTCAGCTAAGCGGGATGGCATCCAGAGAGTTTGCTCATCAGTTGCTCGACATTCGGCTCGAGTAGTATGACGTCCAAAGAGTTTGCTAGACACCTGCTTGACTCTTAGCTAGAGCGGGATGGCAACCCTAACGTTCGCTCAAGCTTCGTTCGAGCAAATGTTCGTAAATTAGGGTTCGCGCCGCTATAGTATAAATATGAATGTTTCAACATTCATTTATGACTTTTGAACCTTTTTAAGACTACTATTTTTTGTATTGAAAAGAGAGGTCCTCTTTGTGATATTCGTAAGAGCGTTTTGACACTTTCGAAAGAGGATTTTGTAATTAATCTCTTGTACTCCATCTTTGTTGATAGTGAATTCATTGAGACCGACCACGCCAGTGGACGTAGGCTCACATTGAGCTGAACCACTTAAATCTTGATGTATTGTGTGTGATTGTCGTTATTTCTTTTGTTTGCTTTTGCTATTATTTACTTCAACTCAGCCTTCGATAACGGGCCTATTCCCGACAATTTTAGATGTAGTAAGGTCCTGTCATGCTCTGCATATTCTTTATTAGCTTGTATTTTCTTATTTTGCTCCCTTGTCTCTTTCAGCAGTTCTTCTGCAACAATGAGCCTTGGGTAAAAGCTTGGAAGTGCTTTATGCCCTGGCATGCATTTGTACTCTTCACATCAAAATAAGACACAAATATACAGTGTTTTCCTGCCGAAGTTGAAATGTAATTGGTGGGCACATACTGTCATAAGCATACACAGGCTGCTAATTGATAACTAACAAAGACAACTATAGCCTTGCACATGCTATTAGTACTTTCTTAAGTTAATTATAGAAACTACAGGCTGAGTTATTAACTTTGCAAAAGATGGTGACCGTCAGATCTGAGATTAGGACGGTTGGGATTTCATGAGATCAGATTCAGTCAAAGTTCCAGATTGATCAGCATCATATCTCTTAAAGCTCTCCATCACAATTGAAACATCCTCTTGGTCAATCTTCCCCATTTCCTTCAGCTTATAAATGACAAATTCTGCAGCACTAAGAAAGGAAACCAAAGAAAGGCATGATAAATATGAGCATGTTTGGCAAAAGAAAGAACCTATAAAATTACTACTAGTCAATATGTCTCCATTTGGTTTTGATGTGCTCAACTCAACACAAATTACTCTTACCGGACAACTTTATCACCATCAAGATCTGCTGCCTCAAGATCTGAGAATGTCAATTCCCTTGAAAGAACCTGATTCAACATTGCTCGTTGCCTTTCTCCGGTGTATAGTTCAGCAACGTAGAGAAAGAACTGAGCTAAGCAAACGGTACTGCTCAGTATCCAGAAAATAGCAAAAACACGACCTCCTCTGGTTGAAAAGCTCTCATCCCCATAGCCCAGAGTGGTAATGGTTGAGCAAACACAATAGAATGCATCCATCAGGTTTAATTCTTCGACTATAAATAAAAAGAGAGTTCCTACCATAATAAGCACCAGAAGAAGGCCACCCACCATTATTAATTTATATTTAACTTTGTGGGTCTCGACCTCCTTAAGAATCTCATTTGGATCAGGTCTTTCACCCATGTAAATGGCCCTAACAACAAGGATTTGCTGCTTTTGTACTATGTAATCAGCTGCCTCACTAAGAACTATACCAACAAGCGCCATGCCAGTGAAGACATAAATGCATGCAAATAGTTTTGCTAATATGCTATCTGGAACAAGGTCCCCATATCCAACAGTGGTCATTGTAACAACAGAAAAGTATATGGCATCAAGAATCCCATCTGTTCTTTTGCCCTTGATCTGATGTCTTATGAAGAAGAAACAAAGGGAGCCTCCACCTAGGTAGACAGCCAACAACATAACCACATACTTGAAATTGAATCGGGGTTTCTCGAATATACATTCAGGAGCCAAAGGACATTTGACTCCATTTTGTTCAAGGGTATTGGTCTCTGCAGGAGAAGCAGTACCACTGCAAATATTTCTTCTTCGGATGTCCTTGTTTCCATTGACACGATAATGATCACTCAGCTCTGAAAGCAATGATTCTTTAGCATCTTCATTGGCCATCAGAAAATCAAACTAAGGTGTGTCTGATTCAGGGAAAACCTGCAGAATTCAAATGACTGTGATCTGGATCTAACCTTATGGCACATTGTGTCAAAATCACATTAACAACTAGCTAAACATGAATGGAAAATCATTACTTGTAGAAAACGATTTGAATTAAAATATACAGACTTTCCTTTCTCTAACAGCTCAGATACAATTCCACATTAACCATTCACAAAACCGACAATCAATTTTCAGATCATGTTGAATCCTATCATTTAGAACCAATCGACTTTCTATTGTTAGATGTGTAATCGAACAACATGGGCTCTTAAGAAACTATAAATTTGGTTTCTATGTCAAAAACAAAAAAAGATGAGAAACATAGAGGAGTAAAACAAGTAAAATGAACGTGAAATTAGTACGATTTTAAGAGATCATCATCATCCCGTATAAATAAGCTACAAAAATGAAAATCGAAATGTTGAAAAAAGAAAAGAAAAAGAAAGCAGATGAAGAACTGTTGATGGCAGATTTGTTTTTGCCCTTTCCTCTGGGCTAGTGTTTATGGGAGATAGAAATATAATCAATGGGTTTTTAATAGATTTTATTACCTAAGAAAGCTGGTTATAGCAAATTCATTGCTCGATTTGAAAACAATGCTTGTACTGTTGCATGTTTCCCAGCGAATCCATAATCAAGGGACTGGAAAGAACAGTCATATCCCATAGGACCAGCAACAGTTTCAAAGTGAATAAAATGAAGCTGCGAGATTCACTCTGCTTCTTCCAATTGGCCACTTTCTCACCGCTAATAACCAAGCGGGTCCTTGGGCAGTTTGGCCTCCAAGACTAACACACGTTGACATGGTCAACATCACAAACCAAAAACTAGGCTCTGATCTGCGTGATGTCCAATGCCCACAAAGCTCACCAACGTTTTTCCAGTTCAGCCATCTACAAATGGCAAGCAATCCCAAGTCCCAAAAAATACGCAGGATCAAGTAAAGAAGATCAGTTGAAGATTAAGGTGGGGTTTGGATAGTGAGATGAAATGAGCCTGTTATATCTTATTTCCGAATCTTTGTAATTCAAAAACTCCATCATATGTGGGGTGGAGCTGCTCTGTAAACGGCTTATACGTAGATACAGCAATGTACGTACAGTCTGGTTTTGCTATCGAAAACCAAACCAAACATTTAATCATAAACAATATTTTCTTTCAATTTCAGATCTTCATATTCAAACCAAAGTTGACGTGTTGCATGTCCTCGAACCTCCATGATGGCTCACTCTTACGCAGCTAAGCTCATTCAGTTTTATATTACTGAATATTCATCCACACACACACAAAAAGGGTAAAAAAAAATGCAAACCTGAAAAGAAGAAACATACGCTTACAGACATACAAGAACTTGCCAATTGAAATGGTTTCAATCATTCATAGAAGAGAGAAACTAAGCTCGAGTTTCTCTCTTCTTATTGCAACGGAAAATTCTTAAAATGATAACTGCAGTGGTTAAGTACCAAAAAATGAATATATATATATATATATATATATATATATATATATATATATGTATGAGATCTACGTAAAAGAAAATTAATTTTTTAAAAATATATATATTCTTTTCAAAGTAACTATACAAAATTTGCGCACTTCATTAAACCCCTTGAATTACAACCTAGTTTGCAATAACAGTACCTTAAATCATCAATTTTGACGATCACCCCCAAACTACCAAAAAAAGTTCAATGCCCCTCCATATAAAGAAATGACATAAATACCAGCTTTGAGAAAAATTCAAAAAATATAAAAATACACAAATTATAATATTTTTTTTTTTGGAAATTATTTTTATTTAAGATTTTAAATTTACTAGGGTATTTTGTCGTATTTGTGAATATTGAGGAGTACTTTCATCTTTTCAATGAAAGAACTGATATATTATAACGTCAATTAATGTTATTGTCTTATTTGTCAAAGGAAAATATAATACTGCTATAAATACTTTGGAATAACTATTTTTTTATTATATGATAATAAAATAATATAAGATGAATTTGATTTTAGTTGTTCACATCAAATCTCCACATTGGATTATCCATTTATTCATTATATAGTAATAAGTAATTAATAATTTCAAAAATATTTTAATTTTTTTAATTATGAATTTATTTTATTTTATCATATTTTACTATTCATAATATTATATATTAATTAGTAATCATATTCTAATTATATTTTTTCAATTGTCATTTAAAAGGGAGAGAGAAATAATTGATATAAAACGGAGAGATAAATAATTAATATAAAATGTATTTGATGAATGAATAGTTCCTTTCAAATTTTAAAATAATTTTAGAAGTAACCGTAGCTAAATTCAAAATAATTTAGAATTTAGCTATTCCAATGTGATCACATTTTATGGTTTAATAGCTAAATCCAATGAGTATTTAGTTATTAGAGAGTAAAATATGTTCACAATAGATTAGCTAAATTCCAAAGCTACAGTGACTTTCAAAAGTTTTTCTAAATTTGAACGTTACTGTACATACATCAAGTATATATTTTATTAATTATTTTTCTCTTCCTTTCTTTCTATCACATATTTTATTACAATTGGTATATTAATTTGAGTTAGTGATATATTAATTTAATAAGAATATGATTATTAATTAAATATAATAGGTAGAATAGTAAAATATGATAAAATAAAATAAATTAATAATTAAAAAAATTAAATATTTTTGAAATTATTAGTTATTCATTACTATATAATGAATAAATATATAATCTAATGTGGAGATTTGATGTGAATAACAAAAACTAAATTTATCTTATATTATTTTATTGTTATATAATGAAAAAATAGTTATTCCAATGTGGAGATTTATGTGAATGGAATAATCAAAAGTTAAATTTTTCTTACATTCATAAAAAATGTCCTTTAACTTTGGCTAATCCAATGAGAGTGCTCTAAGGCCCCATTTGATACAGAAATACTCTCAATCCATCTCATATCATCTCATCTTATCATTATAACTTTATCAAATTCTCATATAAAATAAAATAAACAATTTAAATTTTTCAAATTTTAAAATAATAATAATATTAAAAAATAATTTTTTATTCAATTTATTTAAAATTATCTCATCTCATTTTATCTTATATCATTTCATTAGTCTTAAATCAGATCCAATGAACCGAGCTGGGCCTCACAGTAGAGGCCCGATTTAAAAGCCGGGACTCACACGGTAACCACTGCAACGGTGAGTTGGGCTTGTTTTAATTTGTGGGATTTCAATAGTAGAGGGAAAAAGGAGCTCCCGACTTGGGGACCTGGGGTTGGGACTTGGGAGAAGAAGAAGAACAACAACAGCAACAAGGGTTTAAGCATTTCTCTCTCCTTCTCTCTCACTGGTACGATATTTTACACCAATTCTAAGCCTAAATTACTAAGTTTTCACTCGTTTTCTTACTATTTTCCTTGTATAATTCTGCTCCAATTCTTCAAAGACCTTGCAGCAGAAAACCCGTCAATTCTCAAACCATTTGTAGGTCCTAGATATTAGCTTTACCGGTTTTTTCTGTGTTCTTTGCGTATCTTATCCTACCAAGAATAACCCTTTTTGTTCCTCTGTTAATTTTCTGCTTTGTGTTGCATTTGTTCTTCCAGCTAGTTTTTGAGGCTTCGAGTGACTTTAATTGAACTGCATGTATTCAACCCTAGTGTAAATAATGACATCAGTACCTTCAAAAAACATATGGATCCGGCGGCAACAATGCCCATGTGGGGATTGGAAATGTTATGTTGCGTATGAGGGGGATGCTGAAGAAACGTCTATTGCATCTCAATTGATAAAGAATGATACGTCGCCATCCGATGCAATGGTTTCTCCTTATGTTGGAATGATATTTAAGAGTGATGATGATGCATTTGAGTATTACGGCAATTTTGCTAGAAAAAATGGGTTTTCGATTAGGAAAGAGCGATCGAGGCTTAGCCCACAACTTGGTATCTATAAACGTGACTTTGTTTGTTACCGTTCTGGATTTGCACCCATGAAGAAAAAGCCTACTGGAGAGCACCACAGGGATAGGAAATCAGTGAGGTGTGGATGTGATGCAAAAATGTATTTGTCGAAGGAGATAGTTGAAGGGGTTTCTCAATGGTTTGTTGTACAGTTCAGTAATGTCCATAACCACGAACTTTTGGAAGATGACCAAGTGCGCCTCCTTCCAGCGTATCGTAAAATTCATGAGGCAGATCAAGAGCGCATATTGTTACTTTCTAAAGCAGGGTTTCCCATTCATCGTATTGTGAAGGTGCTGGAATTGGAAAAGGGGATTCAGGGTGGGCAATTGCCATTTTTGGAGAGGGATGTCAGAAATTTTGTTCAAAACCGTAAGAAGCTTGTTCAGGAAAATGACGCGTTGCTCACTGAAAAGAGAGAAACTGATACAATGGAACTTCTTGAGGCATGCAAGGCCACAAAAGAGACAGATGAAGACTTTGTTTATGATTTTACAGTGGATGAGAATGATAAAGTTGAAAATATTGCCTGGTCCTATGGTGACTCAGTTCATGCATTCACCATGTTCGGGGATGTACTTTATTTTGACACTTCTTATCGATCAATCACGTATGGAATGCTTTTTGGAGCATGGCTTGGGATTGACAACCATGGTAGAACCATCTTCTTTGGTTGTGTCCTGTTGCAAGATGAAACACCACGCTCCTTCTCATGGGCTTTGCAGGTTTGCTGCTAATATCCTTTATTATAACGGTTTTAGTTATGCACTATTATATCCTCTTCTGCAATAATCTTTTTCCTTGGATGCAGAGTTTTGTCCAATTCATGAGAGGTAGATGTCCACAAACAATTCTAACTGATCTTGACCCTGGGCTTAGAGACGCAATAAGAAGTGAATTGCCTGGCACTAAACACGTCATTTCTATATGGAATATTTTCTCCAAACTACCAAGTTGGTTCTCTCTCCCACTTGGATCTCGCTATGGAGAATTTAAATCTGAGTTCGATGTCTTATATAATGTGGACAGCGTGGATGGATTTGAACTTAGATGGAATCAAATGGTTTCAATGTTTGGACTTGGTTCAGACAAACACATTGCTTTACTCTTTTCTTTCCGGACATGTTGGGCACTGTCCTATATGAGAGGCTATTTTCTTGCTCAGATGGCAACACAGACATATTCGAAGTCTGTAGATGCATTCTTGAAAGGGGTTTTTAGTGCACAAACATGTTTACGTAGCTTCTTTGAGCAGGTATATTAGTTAAAGGTTTCCTAAGCTCTTCTGCTTGCAATAATATATGCTCTGTAGTCCTTACACTAATGTTTCTTCTTTCACTTGGAACTCTTTCAGGTTGGTATTTCTGCCAATTTTCAAAATCATGCACGTCTAGAGTTGCAATATATGCATCTTAAAACATGCGTGCCCATTGAAGAGAATGCACGAAGTATTCTTACGCCTTTTGCCTTCAATGCTTTACAAAATGAATTGGTGCTGGCCATGCAGTATGCAACCTCTGAAATGGCTAATGGGTCCTATATAGTACGCCACTTCAAGAAGATGGATGGAGAGCGTCTTGTAATATGGATTCCAGAAGATGAACAGGTCCATTGCTCCTGTAAGGAATATGAATCTTCAGGAATTTTGTGCAGGCATGCTCTTAGGGTAGTTATAGTAAAAAACTACTTTCAGCTTCCTGACAAGTATTTTCCAAGTAGATGGCGACGAGAAATCTCTCCAGTTGTTTATGAAAATAACGCTACTCAAAATGGTGAGGATGAATGGTTTCGAGAATATCAATGCCTTAGTGAAACTGTATTCGCAGAATCATCCATTACAAAGGAGCGTTCTGATTATGTTCGTAGCGAACTGACCAAAGAACTTACAAGGCTTCTTAATGAGGTCAGAAATCTACCAGAGACTGATGTGGTTGCTATGGGTTTGACACTTTCACCGACTTGTTGATTTGAAGTGGTGGGTCTATGTATTCTAGCAAATGCAACCACTGGATACTTCATCTTTTGGAGGCAACAGACATGTGGAAGAATGTATGAGTAAAAGCTGATGAAGGTGAAAAAGGGACAAAAATATAATGCATTCTCATTAATACTTCCAATCAAAAGAGGCAATATTTTGGGAATGGCTAACCAGAAGTGTATATTGTGGCTTCCTGTATGAATAACTTGGCTGAAAAGGATGCAGATGAGGTTAGTTAGATACACATAAGATGGTGTTCTTTGTAAAGTGTTAAGGTCGTTTTTAATAATGAAGCAAAGTAAAGTCTCCATCTTTTAACTCTCTTATCTTTTCTCACCTTAACTTGGAACAGATTCCTGCCTGATTTAATGAGGTATAGAAAGTGATTTTTCTTCAGTACAGCCGCCATATTTTTATCTGCTTAATTTTATAAGTTGCATTTTCCCTGAATATATTTAGATGCTGAATTTTGAGTAGGTTTCACCATCACGGCCAATTTGTTTGTCGAAAAGGCCGCGTTGATGGAAGTGGTGTGCACCTTTAGTGTTTATGATTTTACAACGGACAACTTGAAGACTGAGGTGCCCAGCCAGTATTTTCTATGAAGTACATATCTCGATAGCTGATACCATTCCAAAATGTGCAGGAGACATCCTGTGAACTTGGGGCTATGCCTCCTTTTCCTAAAATAAAATTTCTTGATTACCAAAAAAAAAATGTGCAGGAGAGATTTCAATATATAGTCTTTACTCATCATATTTGTCATCCGAAGCTTTGTGTTGACATTTCTTAATACATCTAAAGTTGAGAATACCAATGAGATTCAAGAAACTTCTTTAACTAGAATTTCGTACCTCTATTTCTTTTTTTGCTAAATACCTTGCTGGTTGCCAATGTATTTGTGAGTCGTTTCTTTACACTAGTGATATAATTGGCTTTTTATGTTGATTTGAGATGTATAAACCTATTTGTGATGGACCATGTCTTGAATGAGTGAAAGCATCTTGATCTAAGTTCTTCTGCGGATAAAAAAAAAATCTTAAAATAGATGATAATAGCTATAAACTGAAGATTCCTTGTTAATTGGCTATACAAAGTAGAAATTGTCTCGATTACTCGTGTCCTGAGATGAACTCTAAATTACTGATTAGAGTATCATGCAGATCACTCAATGGACACGTTTAAAAACTGTATGACTAAAATGAAAAAAGAAAAAGAAAAAAAGGGTATGATTGCAAAGGGCCCCTTGTATTGCAAATGGGTAATACGCTTCTATAGTAACTGAGTTACTGAAGTGATCTCTTGTTTTTCTGGATACACCAGTCCTTGTTGCTTACCTGATCATGGACCTGCATTCACGTGCCTCATTTGGACGACGACAGGAGGATACAAGTTGAACTCATCTTCATACAATCACAAGGCCTTGTTTCTTTCATACAAATTCATTTGTTGAACTGTACCATATCATCAACAGAATAATTGACAATTACTTGACACCCACATTCTTGTCACTACTTGCAGGCAGGCTAGGGTGGATTTCTTCCATGCATGTTATTGTTGCAGTGGCCCTCATCAATCTAGGGGCCCTTTCTAGATCTAGATCTTTCCCAGTTCCCCCACCATACCTGATTTTTAGTTACAGGTAAGAGTTTGATATTATTCATTGAATTTGAATTTGAATCTGAACTTGAAAGAGGGTCCCCTTTGGGAGAGACCCTGTCCATGATACGTGGCACTAAAAATATTAATAACAGGAGAATGGAAATGATGATAGCTGCAAACTTTTAGCCACGTGTAAGAACCACATCGAAGGGTCGGTTTCAGTACTGTACAACATGGTACATGACTGAGAAGGACAAATATCAATTTGCCATATTGAGTGGGTTACCCTCTTTATTTTCGAAGTAAAGATTGATCTCAAGACTCTTATCATTTGAGATCGATATACTTTATGCTTAAATCACTTGAGACAGAGCTACATGTTCTCTTTGGAAGGATGGGATTTGAACTGGGGTTCATGTCTTGTTGTAGCTTTGAATCTCTATAGCTCTTAACGTGTCCATTTATGGTGGTCGCATCGGAGGTGTTTGGCTGCGAGGAAAAAAGTGGCGCGTGGAAAGTTGAGTCGGGAGTGAGGAGCATTTTGGTGTCTGTTATATGTCTAGTTAAAGTAGAGATTAGATGCTTAAAGGCCGGTTAAAGACATTCGGTGTCTTTCATTTGTCTAATAAAGGGCGCATTAAAGAAGAGATTAGATGCTTGAAGGCCGGTCAAAGGCATTATTTTCTTTCTTTTATCGGCTTCCACGCTGCTTAAAAAGCAGAAAGAAATAAAAGGAAATGCAAGTCCGGTTCGATTCTGGCGACAACACGTCATAAAAGTTCGATAAAGGTACTGCGTTCAAGTTTCTTGTTACTGTATTGCAGTACGGTGGTATCATATTCTTGGCACTAAATAGTAAATATTTCGTCCAGATTCTCCACAGTACTACTGGACTTTACTTTTCTAGTATTTTCCACAAAACTCGCGAAAGATGAAGTTTCTAATATTTTAATGCATTAATTACTATTTATCATTTCATATCTCACGTCCTATAAAAAAATATTCCTATACTTTATAAAAAATACTTCAATATTTTATAAAAAAGTTAAGTATAAGATATAAAAATAAATAGTGACTGATTCATTTATCTCTTAAACTTAATTTGCTCAATTTGATGAAGTAAAAGAACAAGGAGAAAACATACAGTCACACAGCTTAAGATTAAAACAAAGAACTTAACGACAGAATTAAGCTAAGTTCTACATGCATGAATGCAAGGTACATGATCAGAAAGAAAAAGAGCTTAGTCATTTTAAAAAGAGACCAAAGCATTTTGGAGCAGGATAATACATCTGATCAGGATATACGTCATGATTAGACGGCAATTAGTTGACGTTGGGCTTCAATCCTGATTTCTTCCTTCATCTTCCTAATGAATTCTTCGAACTTTTTGTTCAATTCATCATTTGCTTCCGGTGCTACTTCTTCTTCTTCTTCTTCTCGCCCAGCTTCATCTTGATCTGCAATGAAAGCTTCAATTTCTCTTTGTTCATTTTCTGCACCAGAAGACGGCCCATCTTCTTGTACTTGTAGTTTTTCAGCTTGATCTGCTAGATTTTCTTCTTCTCCTCCTTCAGCTACAAGAGCGACATGCTTATCTACCGATCCAATACTTCCGACTTGGACTTCCTCAGCAACTGATGTCTTCGTTGCAAATACATCAGAAGCTGAAAAGTCACCACCAATATCAGTCACAGGTGGTGAAGAGCTGCTAGAAAATAAGCTTTTGGCTAGAATAGCAAGAATTGCATTACAAATGAGAAATATGTATCTCCTTTGGAGGGTGTGGGTGAAGAGTGAAAAAAGGAATGCGGAGAAGTAGACAATGAAGGAATGGGGCCGAAAGAAGCAGAAGCCAGAGGAGTAGCAAAGAAACAAAGAAAATAATGAGACTGAGATAACAGACTGCAGAGTCCTTTCCAAGAACTTCTTGTACTTCTTGTTGAACTTGTCAACATTTTGCAGGAGCTTCTGGTCCCGATCATTTTGCTCCATCTTTAATGGGTTCTTGAAATGTTATACTGGGTGACATGGAGTACCTCTTGATTTATAGTAGTCCTAAAACATAGAGTACTACTATGACTGAATTTACAAAAATGACCATAATAATTGCATAAAAAGGGGGCATGAATAGGAATTTTCGAAACAATCGCAAGTCTGTCTGTTGCCCCACTAGAATGATCACCGATCTTGCAGAAGGTACCAAATGTTAAAGAAATGGAAGATGCTAGCTGCTACAAATTAAGGGCTTTATTTGAAACTTCTAGCTGACACCATGCAAACAGCAGGTCCGCAGCACTGCGTACATAACACGGCAAGAAGATTAAAGAGCAGCTTCATCATGTTTACCTACTACATACGTACGTATATATGAAGGTCAAGATCTGTGCATGTGTATCGTGCAACAACATGGAACCCATGGCATGCAGCAATGAATTAATGATCAAGCTAGGCCAGACCGGGATCCACCTTCTTAATTAGTGATTGGGAAAGCACCCTTATTTTGTTCAATATTGCTACAATTTTCTTCTATTTTCAGTAACTTTTCACTCTGATCAATAATTTGCCAATATATATTGCCTGGTATATATATATATATGACACATTTATTTTGTTGGATGCGCACGGAGGCCGTACTACTCTATATCCAACACATCATACGTACCAAATCTAAAGCCTTTTTAACAAGACTCTGTTCCGCGGCCATCACCGTCCGTTTAGCATTACTTGCCAATATTGCAAACAGTGGGGGATCTTCTTAATTCGTGTCATCAATCAGTTGCCCCGGCCATTCTACTCCAGCAAAACAGCTTGTTAATTAAAAAACTCGAACCACTTGATCAAGAGCATTATTACCCTCAAGTAGTATTATTTTTTGTAAACCCAGAATATGGTTATTGGGTTGATGGAGATGCTTGAAGGAAAGAAGTAGTCTACTACTCCGAGTAGTTAGAGTTAGGGGTGAGCACCAATTTAGTCGGAGTTGGATCCCCCTAAATCCGACTTTGACATTGTTGGAGTTCAAATCCGAATTCCGACTCCGGCTTGTGTCGGCTATGATCCAACTTTGGTTTTTTGTGCTTCTTTTGTTTAACTTCATATTTAGTCCATTTAAAAAAGAATTTTTTGTGAGCTTCCAAATTTCAATTTTGTGAAAAAATTAAACATAAACTAAATCATTCACTGCTAATTTACTTCTACACTAATATCTAACTTATTTTTATTCTAAACTTATACTATAGTATCTAATTACATGTTTGCATACTATATTATTACATATTATTTTTAGTGTCTAATTACATATTATTATACTATAGTATTAAATGTTATTATATATATTATACTTATTTATAACTTATTTCTACACTAGACTTATTTCTAGTGTCTAATGACATGTTATTATATTTTAGTAAATTGATATTATGTGTTATTAGCTTATTATACTAGACTTATTAGTTATTTCTATACTAGTGTCTAATTTATTTTTACACAAGACTTATACTATAGTGTTTAATTACATGTTATTATATTAATGTCTAACTTATTTCTAAATTAATTTTATAATAGGCTTTCTAGTGTCTAATTACATGTTATATATTATAGTACTTTAGTAAATTAATATGTGTTATTAACTTATTATACTATATTTGTTATACTATACTTGTTTAAATTAATACTTGTGTCTAACTTATTTCTATACTTGATTATGTATGGAGTAATACTATGATATTTATATATACTAAATTATCATTAGTTTATTTATATTATAGTATATAAGTATATATATTATTTTATAATAATTAGCTCATACTAGTATATTATTGAATTTAACTATATAAATTCTAGTTATATAACTGTAATTAACAATACTAGTATATATGATAGATATATAGATAAATACATATTTTTATAACATATGTACTATATCAGAGTCGGATTTATAAGAGTCGGAGGGTAAAGTCGGAGTCGGAGTCAGTCCAACGACACCTTTAATTCTGACTGAAAATAAAATAAAATAAAAAATCGGTCAGATTCAATTTTGTCAAAATCGGCAAAATCGAATTTTTGAATTTTTGCTCGGCCCTAAATAGAGTTTAAGAGAGGAAAAAGCTAAAAATCGCACAAAGTAGCATAGAAGTAGTGACTTCGATCGGGAGACCCTCGTAGGACCTCCATGAGCAAGTACACGTACAACGTCGAGTGAAAATCCCAAAAGGCTTGTTGGATTTCATTGGATGTTCACTAGATACGCGTGAAACCCTTCGCTTTTTAACTGTAGGGTGCCTTGCAAACAAACTCTTTTACTTGTCTTGAAACCTGATCTCCATGATTAACCCAATAATGATCATCTCCATGATCTGGTCTACATCGATCTATTCTTAAATACTAGCACTTTCTAGCTAGCTCAGAATAATTATTTTTCTAGTTCAGAAGAATTTGTTCTCTTATTTATGTTGTTCTTTGATTGTTGATAGGGTACTGGGATTAATATGCATACATATAGCTAGTGTAAAACGCAGACAAAAAAGACTTCGCGTCATGACATGCATGCATGTGGTTCAATCAAAATTTTACAGGACATTCGATCCTTTCATACACATCATGAATTTATTATAAGGGCTCGCTTTCTTTGCAAGATTGAAGATGTTTCTATCTATGAATTATATATGATCACGTCTCTTCGTGTCCAGCCAGGCATCCCCCAATTTAAGCAACCAGGGGTTGAATTAATTCTATTTAATGCCTCCTAATTCGTCTAATCTCTCCTCCTGAAACGTACTCCAATTGACAGCCAGACTTGCATTTAACAATTCCCAAGTTTGATGCCAGTTTTATATATGATCATTCATCAACAATATTAATTAAACCTATATATATTTTTATAACAAGAGGCCGCTCGATCACAATCTCTTGTCTAGGGATGTAAACCGGAAAACCGGTTTTGAACCGGTTCGGTCCGGAACTAATTTTTAAAATATAAAAACTGGCCGGTTCCGGTTTTGGGATTTTTTGGACCGGACCAGACCGGTTGATTAAAAAAAATAATAATAATATTTTTATATATAAGTTTTATATAAAATATTTTATATATATTAAATATTAATATATATAAGTTTTATATATAATGTATAATTATAAATTTTTATATGAAATTTTTATATATAATATATATGAAATAATTTCTTATTATAATTTATAAATTATTACATAAAATGTTAATACTAAATCATTAAAAGTTTATAACTAATACTAATATATAACTTATAACTATACCAATAGTCTAATATTAATACTATTATATAGTCTAATATATTAATAAAAGTATAAAACAGTTTTTTTTTTTTATAAACAAATTTTTAATGACAAATTGTGAAACTTATATTTTAAAAAAGGGGACCGGAAACCAGTAAAACCGGAAGTACCGGTTTAAGAGGGCAACCGGTGCGTAATCGGTTTTGAAAAATATAAAACCGGTACATACCGGTTCGATCCTAAATTTTATCCAAAACCGAACCAAACCGGATCGGTTACACCCTACTCTTGTCAACAAAAACTGCAAATTAATGAGATGAGTGATAAGGAAGCATGTGTTCTTTTTCTATTCAAATTTAATGCACACTCATCTTATAAACAAAACGCACAAGCGAAACGCCAGCTATATATATGTATTAAACCAGGAAATCGGTTCAGTTTCTGATTGCAGTACTTTTTACCAAAATAAATGTCATTGATTCATTTCATCAAGCCGTAATTCTCAGCCACAGATTTTATTTTTCAAGAAATCTTGATCATTAAGGTCTCGTTTGTTTTCACAGATGAGACGATTGAGATGAGTTGTTTTTATAGATGAGACGATATGAGTTGAGATTAAAGTTAAAAGTTGAATAAAATATTTTTTTAATATTATTTTTATTTTAGAATTTGAAAAAATTGAATTATTTTTGTGTGAGAATTTGAAAAAATTATAATGATTAAATGGGATGAGATGAGATGAGTTGAGAGCAATTATGAAAATAAACTAAGCCTAAATGACCTGATCTCATGATGAATTGCAACTGAAGAAGTACGTTTTCATTTATTCTAGCACAAGGGATAGGATTACAACTTTAAATATAATAATATTTTTTATTAAATTTAAATTCATATCAAAACTAAAAATCAAAATAAAATTTAAAATAATATTATTTTTATTACATAATCGTAAACAAGTAATAATTCTAGTATCGTTTCTCCATGCACTTATAATGAAAACCAGTCTACTTGCGTTGTACAGCATACGTTTAAAAAACACTACAAATTAATTAAACCACAGTAGTTTTCGTAGAGATTGGGATCAAAGCCTAGCACGACATGGCACATGATGCATGCAGTCCCTTCATTCTGAAACAGAAATATGTATAACAGTCCATGCAGGCATGAAGCCATGCATATACTAATTCGATTCACTATTAATATTGATCAGGCCATAAGAATGCACCCATTGCGTATGCCCTCTTTTCATCGAGATTGCCCTTAAACTTGAGCCCGTACTGCTTGAGAAGAAGGTCCACTTTCCACTCCTCCATCTTCTGGTAGTCCGCCTTCTTGTAGCGAGGGTAGTGGAGAGGCATTTGGAATGCTGAAGGATATATATTTCCTTGCACATGACAACGTTCTTCGCTGGCGGGGTGGTGTTGATCTATTATCTGGCTCCTCTGCATATTATTGTCCTTTGGCGTCCCAGCTAGAACATGGCATGCAGAATGTAGAATCCAGCTCAGGGCCATGTCTCTCTGATCTCTCTCTCTCTCGCTCGCTCGCTCACTGTAAGGGAGAGGCGAGATTGAAGACTTTGATGCAAGATCGATGTTTGATTGAGTTTTGAAGCAAATTCTTAAAAGGCTGGACTTGTTTATATAATAGATCATAGTTAGGCACGTAATGCAAAAGACCCGTGAACGACAAAACTGCGTGTCTTGTGCATTAATACAAGCAAATTTCGACCTCATACGCTATTACAATATAATATTAAATCATGAAAAGGGTTTGAAATTAAGTTGATTAGTGTTCCTGGTGATCATGGAGGGTAATCTTGGATCGATGATTGTTTGGAGCCCCAAGCTCATGATAGGCACCTGATCTTGCTATTTTTGATCTAGTGGTTGTAATTAGTCTCTTTTCATATATATATATATAATGATTGAGTTGCGTGTTTACATATATACCAAATATTAATCTTGACGTCATTTTCAATAATTTTGATCAGTGATGGCAATCCAACATTAATTAATAAAATTTTCAATCGTTGGGTTTGGATGTTGAGTTGAATTGAGTTCTTTATAAATAGTAATAAATTCTGATGATAGATTGAGTTTTGCAGGATCCACTAAAATAAGTTTAAATGTGTTTGTATATTAAGATGAGTTTAGATGTATTTATGAAAAGTTTAAAAAGGTTGTGGGTCCCACATGTAAAGATGTTTTAAGTTGAGATGAATTTAGTAATTTTATAATTGAATATTTAGATGTTAAATTTAATTTAAAATTAGACTGAACTGAGTTGAGTTTAGATAAATTTAACAACCAAACGGAGCCTTATGTGACCAAATGGGCTGTCTGTCTAGATCTGCATACATAGGCTTCGTTAATTTATATTGGCCGGAGAAAACAAGAAATTAAGACCGCCGGGTCAGCTAGGAAGGTCCATTATTAATATTAGTGGCCGGTTAATCTTATTCTTTATTAATTTCAATGTACCAAGGAAAATCTGTACGCAGAATTAACCAATTAAGTTTTTTATCACATTAATTAGTGTACTCATGTGTATTTTATAAACCTCGCACATTTTAACAACCCCAAATCGAAAATATACTATCCGTGTTTAGGGATTCGAACTGGGCTCGATTATTAAATAATTAATTAAGTTCGAACTCAACTCGAACTCGATCGAATTGAGTTTTTCTGGATGTTCGGACTCGATTCGAGTAACACATTCTCATATGCAAACAGCTTGAGACCTCAACTATAAATCAAGCCGAGCTAGCATTCAATTGAGTACGTACGTACTCAGCTCAATTCCACTCGTGTATTACTTTTCAGTCCTCCTGCTTATAACCGCGGTGGGAAACTACGGTGTAATTTTTAATTTATTTTTATGTCACGTCAGATGATTTATGGAAAAAAAAATAAACAAACTTTGTTTCTACTTCATCGCACCTTGTTTCTCCTTCTCTCATGAGCTTCTCTTATTTTCTTCCGGCAAATAAAATTTCCTTCCCAATTACCATGACCATCATCTTTGCAGCTCCAAAAACCCAGATGACTCCGACCAGACGACATGAAAACTTTATTATCCCTTGATCAGTTTTTAGTCTTAGTGGGAGCTGTGAATACTCAAGACAGTGTTGTGGGTATTAGACTATTTGACGGCCCTACGATGCATTTTGACAAACAGAAGGCGTGCACCACTACAACAACAACCATCTCAGAGCATCAAATACAAAGCACTTGCCATGTACAACAAAATCCCACAACAACTTCTAGAATAAAACTGTAGATAAAACTGTTATTCTTTCCTACGGTTCTTACGAATCTTGTAACAACCAATATTCCATTCTTCTCTCTCTTTCTCTCTTGTATATAAATACACAACTGTATGATGAAGAAATCAATCAATGAAGAATCATCTTCTCGAGTCATAATCTATTCTAACATGGTATCAAGAGCCAGTCGACTACCATCACTCTGATCCATGGCCACCTCCTCCCCTTCTCTTTCCTCCAACCTTTCCTCCATTTCTCATATCGTCACTACCAAATTAACAACCGATAACTACCTTCTATAGAAGGTGCAAATTACAGCCTATCTACGCGGATAAGAACTCTTCGACTACGTCAACGGCTCTCTGTCTCGCCTTTTGGAAACCATTCCTGATTCTACAACTAGTTTACCGAAAACAAACCCCTCCTTCACTACATGGTGTCGCACATATCAATTAGTCTTGAGTATTCTTTTATCTTCTCTATCCGACTCCATTTTGGGTCATGTCCTCTCTTCATCCGCTCAAGATCTTTGGGTCTCCTTAGAATCCATGTTTGCTTCCCATTCTCAAGCCAAAGAATTCTAAATTCGTTTTCAACTTACGAATCTATCCAGAGGAGACCTCTCCATGTCCGATTATTTTGGAAAAGTTCGTCTTCTAGCTGATTCCATGGCTGCAACAGGAAATCCTCTTCTTGACAAGAAAATAGTTACCTACCTTCTAAATGGTCTAGGATCTTCTTATAAATCATTCATCACATCTGTGACCACCCTAGCTGCACCACTCTTTTCTAATGAGCTATATCAGCTCTTACTCATTCAAGAAGCTCGTGCTTCTCATCTTACATGAAGTCCCATACAATCTGTTGAACCCAGTGTCAATTTCAGTGTCGCTGGAGGAAAGGACCAATGTAGTCGTGGTGCTCCTCGCAACGGACGTCAAGGCAGAGGCCATGGTCGTTATCCCCTTCAAAATCGAGGTGGCAGAACCTTCTCCTCCAACAATCCTGCACCTCACTACACGACCTAACTTCCCACTTGCCAAGTTTGCAACAAGTCAGGGCATGTTGCTTTACAGTGCTGATACAAGTTTGATCATTCCTATCAATTTGATGCTCCAAGGTCTTTTTTAGCTAATTATACAGCTCCTGGTTCAATTTCTAATTCTTCATGGTATCCGGATTCAGCAGCTACGCATCATGTTACTAATGATCTGAGTAACTTGAACATCTCTTCTGAACAGTACAGTGGTGATGATACAATCTATGTAGGTGATGGTACTGGTTTACCCATCCAGAATTTCGATGATTCATCCTTCTCTCCTAGTTCTTCTATTTCCTTTTCTCTTCATAATATGCTTCATGTTCCATCCATCACAAAGAATTTGGTTTCAATCCTACAATTCTGCATTGATAACCCCTACTTTTTTGAATTTCACTCCTCCCATTTTTCTGCGAAGGACAAACACACGAGGACACTCCTCCTCACAGGTCCCACGCATAATGAACTTTACATCTTTCCTCCAAACTTGTCTTCATCCACCTCTCCATCCATTCATGTTGGTGAAAGAACAAGTGTAGCACAATGGCATTGAAGGCTAGGACACCCCTCCTTATCACTGGTCTCCCGAGTTCTGCATTCCAAGTGTTTGCCAGTTTCTCACAAGGATCCCCTCATTTCAATGCCCCGAATGTCCATTAGCTAAGAGTCATCAATTACCCTTTTGTAATAGCCAGACCTATTATACAAGGCCTTTAGAATTACTTTGTGCTGACTTATGGGGTTCGGCCCCTTATGTTTCCAGACTTGGTTTTAAATATTATTTCTCTTTTGTTGATCGTTACACTAGTTATACTTGGTTCTTTCCTCTCAAACTTAAGTCTGATGTGTCTCAAATTTTCTCTAATTTTCTACCCCATCTTGAACGTCTTTTCAATACTAAATTATTTACTCTACAAACAGATGATGGTGGAGAATTCAAACCTCTAACGCAAATATGTCAAAAATTGGGAATAATCCACCGCCTCTCATGTCCTCACACACACCAACAAAATGACTTTGTTGAAAGAAAGCATAGGCACATCGTTGAAACTGGGCTTGCCTTATTGGCCCATTCTTCACTCCTCTTTTCATATTGGGCCGATGTGTTTGAAACTGTTGTTATTTAATTAATCTTCTCCCGTCGCCTATTATTAAAAACGAATCCCCTCATTCTCTTATTTACAACTCAAATCCCGATTATAAATTTCTTAAAGTTTTTGGTTGTGTATGTTGGCCCAACCTTGGACCCTATCTTACAAAAAAATTAAATTTCCGATCTGCCCCTTGTCTTTTTATGGGCTACAATTCATCACATAAGGGTTACAAGTGTCTAGATATTACTAATAATAGATTGTACATTTCAAGGGATGTTGTATCCAATGAGGCTTGTTTTCCTCTTCAAAAGCCTCAGCCCAATCTCCCTGTTCCTCCATCTCACATGCAAACATACCTCCTACACATCAATTTGCCTTCCATTCTTGGGCCCGGCCCAAGCCCAACTCCAATCTTATCCTCTTCAAGTCCACCCTCATCGTCTACCTCCTACTATCTCACTTCATCTACAGATTCCTCTTCATCTCAGACGGCACCTAATCTTATCTCACATTCACCTGTCTTGATTCCACCTCGCTTCCCCATTATCACTCATGCCGAAACAAATTCCACTTGACCCTGACAATTCACTGATGGTACCATACCATATTCTACACGTTTTTGTCTTGCAACCACTGTCTATGTTCCAGATGAACCGTCTAGCTACTCCATGGCCTCGAAATTCTCTGAATGGAAAGAAGCAATGTCACAAAAATATGCTACTCTACAGCAAAACCGAACATGGAGTCTTGTTCCTCCTTCTCCCACTACTAATGCTCTCGGTTGCAGGTGGGTATTTCGCACCAAAAAAAATGCTGATGGATCCTTCCAACGACGGAAATCACGTCTTGTGGCTAAAGGGTATCATCAACTCCATGGGTTGGACTATAATGAGACATTCAGTCCAGTAGTGAAGCCATCTACCATACGGCTTATCTTGTCCATTGCAGTAACTCGTTCATGGCCTTTACACCAGTTAGACATTCAAAATGTCTTTTTGCATGGTTCTTTGACTGATAATGTGTATATGCAGCAGCCCCAGAGGTTCATTGATCCTCTTCATCTAACATATGTGTGCAAATTGCACAAGGCCATAAATGGACTCAAGTAAGCACTAAGAGCATGGTTTGCTCAACTCAACTCTTGGCTGCTTGCCTACGGCTTCAATGCTTCCAAAGCAAACCCCTCGCTTTTTATACTGCAGCATGGTGATGTTCTCATGTATCTCCTAGTCTATATTGATGATATAGTCATCACTTCCTCTAAACCCTCAGCAATTGTTCTTCTCATCCTGGATTTTAGTCATGCCTTTCCTGTCAAGGATCTTAGCATTTTATCTTACTTTCTTGGCTTGGAAGTTGATCACACAGCTCAAGGAGTCTTACTTTCTCAACAGAAATACATACATACTTTCTTACATTGCAACAAAATGCTTGAAGCTAAACCAATCACATCTCCCATGGCTACTTCTCTCAAACTATCCAAGTTTGATTCTCTTGAATTTGAGGATCCCACCTTGTATCGTAGTGTAGTGGGTGGACTACAATATCTCTCTTTAACAAGACCTAGCATTTCTTTTGCTATAAACAAGATTTGTCAATTCATGCACTCGCCCAAGACACCTCACTGGAGTGCTGTAAAAAAAGTCCTCAGATACCTCAAGGCCACCATCAACTATGGTTTGTTGTTCAAAAAACAGTCCTCTCTTACTCTTCAAACATATTCGGATGCTGACTGGGGGGGCTATCCAGATGATAGACGATCAATTGGGGGCTTTTGCATTTACCTTGGACACCATCTCATTTCTTGGAGCTCGAAGAAACAACGAACAGTAGCTCGTTTTTCCATCGAGGCAGAGTATAAATCCTTAGCCTCTTCAGCTGCCGAGACAATTTGGCTTCAGATAGTCTTGCGTGAGCTAGGTATTTCACTTGCTAAAGGTCCAATCTTGTGGTGTGATAACATTGGAGCTACCTACCTTTCAGCCAATCCCGTCTATCACTCCAAAACAAAATATATGGACATCGATTTTCACTTCGTGAGGGATCGCGTTGCAGCTCGCACATTGCAGGTTCTGTTTTGTAGTTCTAAAGATCAAATAGCAGATGTCTTGACCAAGCCACTGGTTTCAGACAAATTTGCTAATCTCAGATCGAGCCTCAATGTGGTTGACACCCCATTGGACTCAAGGGGGCGTATTAGACTATCTGACCCTATGGTGCATTTTGACAAACAGAAGGCGTGCACCACTACAGCAACAACCATCTAAGAGCATCAAATACAAAGCACTCGCCATGTACAACAGAATCCCACAACAACTTCTAGAATAAAACTGTAGAGAAAACTGTTATTCTTTCCTACCGTTCTTATGAATCTTGTAACAACCAATATTCCATTCTTCTCTCTCTCTCTCTCTCTCTCTCTCTCTCTCTCTCTCTCGCTCGTATATAAATACAAAACTGTATAATGAAGAAATCAATCAATGAAGAATCATATTCTCGATAGTGGGGGTTGATCAAAGTGGGTTTCTCTATGTAGTACTTACGTTTCCTGTGCAGATGATCTTTTGAAGGAAGATCGTCGGTGCGCATTGTAGTTTTTTTTTTTTGGCACGTAATCAAACCAATTCTTTTATTGCATCTCAAAATGAGGTTAGCCACTCACAGATTAACCATGACCGCTAATCTGATTCCTCGTTTCATGGCTCCAGTATGAGCAACGACAACAAGAAGAAGAACATAAACTTAGTACCACAAACATTTTAGACAGATAACATCAATTAAAGCAATGTGTAGCTCTGCATACATGCACACATAAGCTAGCCACACGCTTTAGATATCTTCTGAAAGATCCATAACCAATCCGAATGCAAACTAGAAAAGAACAAAAAAATTAAAAGAGTTATGAGGTTCCAATATCCTCTGTGTTACACATCATGCAGCAGCAGTGGTTGTGGCATGCTTTGCTATAGTCAGCTGCAACTCGTCTTTCTTTGCACCCACAACCATGTCCACCACTTTGCTTTCTTTAAGGAGCACAAAGGTCGGCATCGCCTGCACTCATACTCCTCAACTACAGTGTTAATTCATCCACATCAACCTTCAGGAATGTGACCTCCGAGCCTTTTCTTTGCAATCTCTCCTAGAATTGGGGCAATGGTACAGCATGGCCTGCACCATGAAGCTGTGAAATCCACCACCACCAGTTTCTTGGACTCGTTTCCATTCTGCATGTGCAATTTCCAAGCATCAATGGTGTGGCAGCTAATCACTTGGCCCTCTTTCGCCATTTTCTCTCTAATTCCTCGCTTCATTCGGTACTTTCCCAACTTGCAAATCTCGACAAATTTGATATTGCAATGTGCTGTTGGTAGCAGAGCAAAGAACAAAATAGTAGTGTTGAAGTTTGATTGTGGGCTCATCGAAAAAGAAAACGAAAAAAGGTATTGACCAACATACAACACCAACTCCTACAGACTGATTCAGAACCCCACAAACCATACGCACCATCATTCCAATGACAACCATTGAAGAAGAAGAGAAACCTGCCATTATTTTCTCTCCCTGAAAGAAAATAAATCTAGAAAAAAGAAAATCTCAACACTCAAAAGAAAGAAACCCAAAAGAATCGAGATAGAGAGAGAGCGAAAATGGTTGAGGAGAGGGTCATGTGCCTGGGTTGCAAGTCAAGCATGGTGAGAGTGGGTGGACACAAGCCTACTTTTTTTTTTAATTATTATCAAAAGGAGCGCCGGTTGCAACAAGCATTTTTCATTACTTTTTCAACAAAAAAAAATTGAATTTAAAAATAAAAAACAAGATAACATAGTATTCTTACTGTTGGGGCTAAATATATTATATTATACGATCAGCATGTTTCCCAAACTTTTATATAATCAGGCGAATTTGATACGAGTTTGTGTATGGGGAGCTTACAACATATGTTTAGTTTTGTTTGTAACTTGAGTTGCAGATATAACTTCTTTTATGGAATGAAATAAAGTCTATTTTTTATAAAATAAAAAATAAAAAAATAACCGATCGATCAAACTGAGTCATATTTGAGTTTTTAGTCAAGATAGCCGAACTCGAGCTGCCAATCGGGTAGCATTGTTTATCTACAACCCAATTGACTAATTATAATGTCACGATTTAAAGAAAGTTATACCCGACCTTATATTCTAAAAAGACTAATTATATTTACAATCATTATGATTGGTGTCTTTTGAATTATGATAAAGAGTAGCAAATTATCTCTTCAATACATGACATGATTTCCATTCACCATTCTCTTACATTTTGTAAAATCACCACTTATCCTAAAAAATTAAACTGATGGAAAGATATAGATTTTATTATTTATTTTATATCTTAATACTCTCCCTCACATGTGAGTCATATTTCTCCTCAATAAGTGATCTAATAGTAGAATATTTAATTAAATAGGATAGAGTGTAGAGTCAAGATTTGAACTTAGTACCTCTGCTCTGATACCATGTGAAATCACCACTTGTCCCAAAAGCTTAAATTGATGAGAAGATGTAGATTTATTTTATATTAACACTCTCCATTATGTGAGGGCTAGACTTTCTTTCAATGAGTGAACCCAACACGTGAAATATTTGATTAAATGGGATAGAGTATAGAGTCAGAATTCAACTCAAGACTTTTGCTTTGATATCATGTGAAATCATCATTTATCTTAAAATTTTAAACTGATGAAAAGATGTAAATTTTATTATTTATTTTATAAAATTTATTTTTTATTTTATTTATTTTATTTTATTATTTTTTCCGAACTGATCAAGTGCTGTGACAAAAGCGAGAACCGTTGGCTAAGGTTTTTGATTTAGGAAATCAAGTGGGATCGACAGTAAACTCATGTGTCGAGCATAAAAAGCTGGAGAAAACTATATGGTTTAAAAATTTAAATAGTGCAATCGAGGTTTCAGTTCAACATGAAATGGTCTTCATGTATATATGCTTTGATCGGGGAGCCTAGCTAATATTACCTTTGAATGATGAATTGATTTAGATCTGCAGGTAAGTATTTCATCGGCCACTTCGTTATGATTATACGTACTCGTGCTAGGCGTTCATGCATGATGTCACGCCAGCAGATATTAAAAAATAAAAAATAAATAAACAAAAACATAGATGAATTTGACCAAACTTACCTTCCTCTACATCTTTCGAACACTTCTAATCTTTTTCTTTTTCCCTGGTGTTTCCTTAAAGTCCTTCCCCAAATTCCCCAAGCCCTCTTTTTCTGACCTACCAAGAAACTCTCCCTTCTCACTCTTTTTAACATAAGAATTGAGTTTTCCATAAAAGCACCGAATGAGGTAAAAACAGAGAAACATCATCTTCTACTTTTTATTAATCAATTCCCAATTATTCATACTATGTAAAAAGAGAAAAATAACAACTCCCAAAGAGACATCTCACTAACATCCACAATAGCAACTCCCCAAGAGACATCTCACTAACATCCATAGTATCAACATAAACAAAATTCCTCAAATGCTACTTCTTCGTCTCTCAAAAACCCATTTTTTCTCCATGTAAAGCATTTAGACATAGTTTTTCTATTCATTTCTTTTATGTGTATATATATATATATATAAATATATTTAAGCGGCAACTATAGTGCCTGTTCGGAAAGGGTAGTCCTGGGTTTCGTTAGGGGAGGTGGATTCTCTCTGCTGCTTTTTTCTCAACGCCTTCATAGAGGAGGAGAGATTCTGGTTATTCTCAACAGAGCAGAGCAGAGTGCAAAAGGAAAGTGGCTAACCTGTACATGAAGATGTCTTTCAATGTCGTGAGGACGGACGAAAGGGGCAGCTGGAGAGAGAAAGGGGGAGAGGGGTCGAAGAAACACATAGAGGTCTTAGGGAAGGAGAAACACAGAAGAGGGGTCAAAACTGAAGGAGGGAGGGCTGGGGGAAAATGGGGCAAACTTAATAAAATCAAACGGCGTAGCTTTTAATTTTTCACGTCAGCAACCGTTTGCGAGTCATTTACGTAAGGCGACTGTAAGTAGCGTTTTTCTTCATGTATATGCAGTAACGACGTTAATTGTATATACCATGAGAGAGAAGCTTGGGGTTGGATGGGTGTGAAAGAATTATTCACACCAGCCAATAACAAAACTTCACGTAGTCATTTCAGAGAAACTCTATACTCACATGCACTTGACATCCTCTCCTTTTTTCTCTCCCACTCCCTCCCCCATCTGTGTTCGTCATTTCAAAACCAGCCCTCTTATTTCTTTCCTTTCTCTCCCTCTCAAGCCCCATCTTTGTATATAGTTTTATGAATGAGGGGCCTTTTGGTGCTTTCACCATCCACTTCTTGGTGAATGAAAAAAGTGAGGCTCAAAATAAAAATGAACTTGGAATATTTTCAACCTCAGCTGTCACATTGAATCTTCTTGAGGTTCTCTGTGGCTTTTGGTCAATAACATCACATCTTTTATATCATCTTTCTAACTTTCAAGAGTTTCAATCATGCGAGCAAAATGTTTTGAAAAAAATAGTCATGCAGGTTCCATGACCACAAACCAAATAGAAGACGATGTTTTGGAGCTTTCACGACCATGATCCGAAATAGACCAAGTAGACCAAACAGACCTAATGAAAAGATTGTCAATAATGAAGGAAATCGCACAAAGAAGTCCCAAACAGAAATTTTTTTACCTTTCAAACCAGTTCATCGGCGTCGAGTGCTGCTAAAACCAATGCAGATGGGGCTTGGGAGGGAAAGAAAGGAGAGAGTTGGCTTCGAAATGACGAATGCAAATGGGGGAGGAAGAGGGAGAGAAAGAAGGAAACAACTAGGGGTGTAACCGGTCCGGTTTTGAACAAAATCTAGGACTGAACCGGTATGTACCGGTTTTTCATTTTTCAAAACCGATTACGCCCCAATTACCCTCCTAAACCGGTACATCCAGTTTTACCGGTTTCTGGTCTGGTCCGGTCACGTCCCCCTTTTTTTAAAATATAAAAAACATATAATAAAATATTACTTCTTATGATAAAATATTATTAATAATTTAATATGTATATTATGTTTAAAGCATATGATCAATTAAATTTTTATTTTTAAGATTAAACTTTTATTTTATAAATTATAATAACATTATCTTATATATAATTATATTAATAACATATGATCAAACAAATTACAAATGTTCATATGTAAGATTAACATTTTATGTTATAATTTATAAATTATAATATGAAATTATTTTATATATGATATATAATTATACATTATATATAAAAGTTTAATATATTATTATATATTATATCTAAATTTTATATATATAAATATTTTGTATAATATATAAAATTAATTTATATATATATATATTTTCCAACCGGTCCGGTTCAAGAAACTACAGAACCGAAACCGGACCGATTTCAACCAGTTTTCATAATATAGGAATCGATTCCGGACCGGACCGATTCAAAACCAGACCAACCGGTCCGGTTATGTCTGGTTTTCCAATTTATATTTACACCCTTAGAGACAAAGTTGAGTACATGCAGGTGAAGAGTTTCTCATCTTAAAATACCTACATAGCATTTTGTTATTAACCAGTATGAATAATTCTTTCACACCCATCCAGCTGAAGCTTTTCTCATACCTAAATTCATCGTGCAACTCTTATTACATGGATTCAAAAGATTATCATTTTCTCTTCTTTTTTAGATCAAAAGGTGCAAAACACAATTACAACACAGACATTACGTAAGGGGATGACAATGAACTTTTAAGTGGATAGCTGGACGAGGTTAACGTCGGAAAAGGATGGAGCGTGCGTGGGACAGACAAGCCAGTAAATTACGCCGCTAAGAAAAAGCTAGCCTGGTATGCTGCTGCTGCTTTTGGCGGCTCTTCTGCATAAAAGCCCGAGTCTCTCTGACCCTATGCCTTTATTTCGCTAGACTGCATGACACACCCACTGCAGGCCACATGCACTTTCATTTAATATGTAATTAACTGTAAGTACATAATTATACAGTACATGAAGAGTCTCCATGTCATTATGGCAACGAGAGTTAAAACATATGACAGCAACAAGAACGCTGCATGCGGCACCTCTCTTGATTTGATCCTTTTGTCATACCTAATCCAAAGCCTATTAATTAAAGTGCATGCAACGTCGTCTTGGGAAAACTCGCGAGGATTTTATGGTGGATTTTAAGTCACTAGATTTATGTCAATAATTATACTTCCTGCTGTTTCAACTCTCCTTTCAAATATGCATGCTTTGAAAAAACTGAAGAAACCCGACCGGAATGTATTCACCGAGGACTGCTTTAGTTGATGATGTGACCCATATGAACCGGCCTGTTATAATTGCTCTGATGCTCTCGCTTTTATCGTTGGGTTAAACTGCAGTTTTAAATTCAAAGTACTCCTGCTCCTTTAACATAAAAATCATACATCTCCAGACCCCACGTTTCTCTTCGAACAGAAATATTTAACACAGAACATAGATATTTGCATCGATCGCAAATATTTACAAAATATTTAGTGCATCCTTTTCATGTATTGGAACTAGTAAGATTGCAAGATTGTTCACAATCCTAGATCGAATGAATACAAAAACTTATTCTTGCTAGTCAACTTTTATTTGTTTAACTGCAATTTAATTCGGCAATTGGGCTCCAATGTCCGCCCCCCAAAGAGATCGATAACTCAGTCAAAGTACTACCAAAGAAACACTGAAAACCCTGAAAACCTTCTCTATACGTGTTGCAAGCCAGCAGTAAATACACTGGCAGGCTGCACCGTAAAAACATTTACAGGCTTTTGTCGTCTAGTACTAGTTCTCGATCTAGCTAGTGAGCTCGTGCTATAAATGTGGTCACCTCCCCCACATCATTTACGTCTCTTCCATATTAGATTTGCTTGTAGTTGGTCCGTGTGGCCAAATAACTCTCCACCTATTTTCCTCTGCGCGAAGTATACAGCTTTTTGATTTACTAGAAATAATTCAGTCTTCTAACAAGAAGTTCGTTCAAGAACATCCTCAGCAGAGTTTACACCGGATTCTCCTGAAGGTCCCTACCAAGCACCCCCTCTCCTCGACCCCTTTGTTCCTCTTCTCTTTTTTCTACGTACTGCTAAAATGATGTGTTAGCTAGATACGTACCTAACTAGTCCTAAACACCTATACTAAGCATTGTTAATTTTTCTATCCACTTCTTGAGCATATCTATCTAATGCACATTTCAAACGGGACGTTCTGTTTTCACTGGGATTTTTTGTGTATGCTTCGAACACGCAGAAGCCGGTCTGCCATGATGGGAGGTTTGCCAGGAAGCCTTGGTGTCAGGAGAGTGTGTCTATACTCTGCAGTTATTATGTTCGCTTTTGTTCTTGCTGTGCTCTTTGGTAACATCTCTCTCTCTGTCTCTGTCTCTCTCCCGTTGTGTTCAACGATGTGAAAACGAACTTAGATTAATGAAGTGTGATAATTATGCACTAGTTTTGACCTTGTTTGCAACTTGAAGCGTACGTAATGCAGCCGTTGCATGCTAATTGTTTTTTTCTGTTTGACCAAAAAATGTCTAAAAGAAATGACTTGAACAAGATTTTTACTGACCAGTGATTACGAAAAAATATTTATGTTGCGTTGTATTACATTTGGTGCATGCCCTTTTCCTTCATCATTTCATTGAACCAAAAAAAAAAAAAAAAACTAGTACTAGTCTTAATATATCCTGTAATATTACCTAAAGATACGACTGAATGATAAAATAACATATTTAAAGAAAAAGTGCAGTGAGAGTAAAATCTTCCCACGTCCGATCCTCCTTTGAATAATGCTTCGACATTGTTGTCAGCCCAGCATGCAGCTCTAGTCAGTCGTAGCTTAAATGGCAGTGTGCTTTAGTTTCCGATATTGTAATTAAGTATATACGTACTACACGAGCATGCAAGTATTTATGCAATATTGTTCTTTTTAGTTTCTTGTAACTCTTTGTCCAGCCGATGACCATCCATGCATGGGGAAACCAATGTTGATTTCTCTTCTTATCGTTTTAAGGTGATTCAATCCAACTCTGATATTTTTGGTGAAGGACGTGATCACGTCCTAAATTTAAGTTCTACGGACGGTCTGGTTTTCTATACAGCTAGTTCTTGCTCTACTTAAACCAGAGGCTAGACCTAGCAGCTAGACTTTTTATTTTGTGTGTGCATGTTTGTTCAAAATTTGAAATGGAACAGTGTTTATACAATGCAGTACTGTTTCACACGGAACATGTTGGTGAAGTTGGCATTAGATTGCTGGTCTTTCCCAAGAAGAATAGCACTGCCTTTAGTCGGAAGCTACTCCAATCACCTGGTAAGGGCAACTCTCCACCAAGCTCCTCTATCAGTCATTACTGAATGAAGCCTCTGATCTTTCTCTTTCACGGGTGGCTATTAATATATACCTGTAGACCCAGGCCGGATGAAGCCAATCATTTAGACATACAGCCTGACTGACTAGTATACGAGAAAAACTTGAATTTATGACCGGAATTTAGATGAATTATTTGCAATTAAAATGATTTAATACACTCATCTTGACAAAAAATACTCATTTTGACTAGTATTTTTTTTTTTTGTAGTGGTAGTAGACATGCAAGCTTTACATGATTGGTAGAATAGAGCAAAATGAGCTGTAAGAGTATCTTCTTCCAAAGGAAAATTATTTAAATTATACAAAGGAATATATTATATATATATATATATATATATATATATATATATATATATATATATATTGGCAGTGCTCTCAGGGCCAGAATTCCACCTGAATTCCACCTGGGCTTAGCATTTCTATATTTTTTTTTTCTTGTTTGGGTCCATTAGGCAACGTACATATCCAATAAGGGTATTGGGCAGGAATAGTATGGGCTTAGGTCCGTAAGTTGGAAGGCCCTTTTAAGAGTCGAAGTTTTAACTTCTCGTGGTTCTAGAAAGCATCCTTCGGGACAATGCAGCAATCCTAAAGCATAACATCCTTCATCTCAATCCTTGAGCTGAGCATGGCATGGGAGTGTGAAGTTGACTAATTAGCACACTTTGGCTGCAGACGGAGGTGATATGAACCGGATCGGCACAGCATGCTCCAAGGATGACATAGCCATATTTCAAGGCCAAACAGCCCCACTTCCCGATGGAATCCCAGGCTATACTGTTCAGATTCTTAATGTATGCGCATCTGGTTGCGGCATCTCCAACATTCACGTCAGTTGTGGGTGGTTCAGCTCGGCCAGGCTGATAAATCCTCTAGTTTTCAGGCGAATTTATTACGACGATTGTCTTGTCAACGACGGGGAGGCTCTTGGTCCTGGAGAAAGCCTCTCCTTCCAGTATGCCAATAGTTTCCGTTACCCTCTCTCAGTTTCATCTGTTGCTTGTTGCTGAAGAACACAAGGCCGGCCACCATGATCCCAATGGTACCTATTTTCCTTTCTATGATAAATATTGTGCTATGTAAATGGGAAAAGAAAAAGGACTCGAACTCCGATGGACATTGGTTGTATTTGTGTTTCTGCTCATGTACTTATCTTTCTGTCTTCGAATTCAATAAACATAGATAAAAGTTATTATTAGAAGTATTTATTTTACGTATATGATATGGTATCATGTAAATCATATATCTCTCTAAGTGAGTGTTGGAAACAATCAACTAGAAGCAGCCACGCAATAGTGATAAGTGTCCTTTTTAGCATTACTAAAAAAATAAAAAAATAAAAAAATATAATATATAATGTATAAGAATGAAAGATGACTGACTCGAGTGAAAGGCCTTAACTCTGCACTCTCTCCTTGGCTTTCGTCCGTATTCAACTAAGATAAGTCTGATATATAAAGTGGGTTGTATTTATTATTGTTGGTATTTATTTCGAGAGCATTAAATAAAGTTATAAATGCTATATTTTAAATTATTTTATATTTATATTTCTCGAATTCTTGATACCCAACTTGGGAAGATTTTTTTCTTCCGGAAGGCATTGCTCCCTGTGGCTGAGTTGGTTCAAGGGTTGAAGGATGCTATATAATTAATTTAAGAGAACTTGGAAAGGTTTAAACATGGGGTAAATGAACAACTCCATTTCCCACAATTTGTTTCTGCCGAGGGAACAAACAAAAGGAACATAGCATAATCAAGGCAAAGAAACCTTTTGAGTTACAAATTAACTTACAATCTAATATCCATAATCGTAAGTGAAATCAGAAACACCAACCATGGCAGAAAGCACTTGAGAAACAATGAAAATACCTCCCGCTAAGATGGTTAGAACGAGAATTGCAGATATGGGGTTCTTAAGCAACTCCACTATGGGTAGGAAGATCGTGTAAATAGCTCCTGTACTGACTGTGAGAGCGTAAAGAGCATATCTTCTGACATTGTCCCAAAACTCTTCCATCAGAGGCCCCTCTGGACCAAGAGCCAACGCCATCTGGTCATCCATTCCCACGAGAAACACCACCAATCCGAAAGAAACAGCTCCTAGTATCACGAACCTTGAATACCGATTGGGAGAACCTTTTAGAGGTTCCAGCTCCTTCGAGGGAATTTGGCATTTTGGCACGAGTTCTAAGATTAGGGGCTTGTTTTTCTGATTGGATTTTGTCGGGTGAAGTAGAGTACTTTGTCTTGGGATGGTTCTAGTTTTTGAAGGTAGGGTTGCTGTGGGAGAATTGATGGAGTACTGTTTCAGGTATGTTGTGGTTTTGATGGGAATGAGAGATGGAGGATGTGAAGATGAATTGGTGAAACTGGAGCAATGAGGCAGGTAGAACTGGGATCTCAGGAAAATTGTCTTCATTTCCTTGAGTTGTAGCATATCTAAACCTCCATAGAAGTGGTAAAGTTATGTGAATCATGGGTAAGAAGCCGTACATGATGCCACCTTATCTTTTATTGCAGAGATGAAGCTTGAAAGAAGTTCATTTGTGGTGAGGAAATGACCACGTTTCCACCCATAGATCTCCCAAAAAAGATGAGGTTGGTTCCAAGAAAAGACTTCACCAACTGGCTGAAAAGTGGACAATTGTATTCTATTTGTCTTTTATGCAATATTTATAATTTAAAGTCAATGACCAACAAAAGTTGCTTCGTCCTTAATCACTAATTGTCCAACAACAGCAATTTATCTAATATGACTTGTTAAATTATTAGAATGTGATTGGGTAATGAGGTATTTTTAGGTATTTTGTAAATAATAATTAAAAAGTAATAAAAAATTAATAATAAAATATTAAATAACAGTGATAATAATAATAAATAGATAAATATAATAATAAATAATGAATAATAGTGAGGTATATCCAATTTGCAGTCAAAACAACATCGGTCTAGCAACCTCAAACAATATGCCAAAACAATGGCAATACAACAGGCCCTGGTGCAAAACTCATGATATCTCAGCAAATCATGTGTTTATTCTGTATCCCAGATTAGAGAAAAAGGCAAAAACCAACTTTCCTTTATGATTCCTGCTAGTCCTGAGAGTAGCCATCAATATCGAGTTTTGAGCTGACCATTTTCTTTTGAAGGCTAGCTAGGCTGCCAAGAGATGAGAAATCGCTTTGAAAATTTTAATAAAACATGATGCAATCTTAAATCAGTAAGAAGCTTCAATGAACACCATTTCAAATGGATTGGAAGGTTTTATGAGAGAAATTCAATTTATCGAGCCATTGCTTTATTTTACCAATGACTTGCAGCAGCTTCTGATTCTGAAAACACAGCATTCTCGATAACTGCTGGCATTTTTCTGGGTTGCCACACTTCCCACAAAGATTAACAACCACTTCATTTATTCATTTTGGCAGCATTTGGACTTTTAAAAAAAAAGTTTTTATATTTTTATATTGTAATATAATATTTTCTCATAATATATTATGTATTTTTTTTTTTTCTTTTTTGTGAAAATGAGATTGAAAATGTAGTATGCCGTATGCGTACAATGCTATTCGAAGTTTTGAAGTTACGTTCCAGGTTACAAGGATATCCCTACACGCTTCTCATAATTCCCTTTCTGCCCTCCTCCCCTTTGCCTCCGCCTCACCGTCACCACCTAATGTCTCGGCCTGCATAACTCCTCCACAACCTCTGTAAACCAGCCATTCTCTCTCTCTCTCTCTCAGTCGACGTTTTTCACAAATTTTACGAACAGACGTCTCTTCTCGGAACTTTCATAGAGATTACTGAGAGACGGTGAAACTCTTCAGCCAAACTGTACTCAGTTTTTAATTTCCGGTCCGGTTGCCCAATCATTGAAGCCCTCTTTTGTTCGTTGGTCTTCTCTGCTTCGTTCCAAGAACTAGAACAGCCTAACCCTTTTCCGTTTCTGGCTCCTATCTTCCGGTTTATGCCGTTCGAGTCCTCTGCTCACGCTCTAGTCCTCTGAGTTCTTTTCACTTTGTCTTAACCCCAGTCCAAAGCGGCTGTTTGTTAGAGACAAAGAGAACGCAGTGTTCTAAAAATAGATTGTGTTTTTGGTCATAGATATTGAGTGGGAGTAAGCTTTGCTCAACTGGGTTTTGTCTGTCTTTTGAGTTTTCTTGACCATTTGAGTTTTGTGATCATCTAGGTGCCATCTGAGGGTTTTGTGAGCTGAGTTTTTTTGCCGTATATCGGAGGTTTTATTGCTGGAATTGGGGGTTTTCAGCTGAATGTGTTAAAAAAAGGGGGCTCATTGAACTTGTGGCTCTCTAAGTACCGGGATGTCTGTGAATAATCCTAGTTTTGTGGAATGGGAGGAGCAAATTATATGCCATGAGCGTGGTAACCGTATGATTTATTTTTATCTAAAGGATGTGACTGGAGATTCAGTCCTTGCTGTTATAGGGACTGAGAGGAGTGTAAGGCACATGACATATGAAGTCTCGGATGAGTTTATGCAGTTGTCCGGTTTTGAAAAATCCGACAATGTGTGCATGAAATGGCGGGCGAGAAGAGAAGTAGTTGAATGGCTGACATCATTGGTCTCAAGGCATCGTGTTCCATACTCAGATATTTCAAGTACGTATTCAAGGAACTGCAATTCCATATTCCTTAATTAGAACTTTATGTTTTTGGATTTAGCTTGAATGGATTAAATGAGTAGCGTAATCCTTTATTCGATCAACTCTGAACTTACCATGAAAGCTGACGAAAATATTCCCTTGAGATGTTTTTTACACATAAATTTCAATATTTAATACGACTACCATATAGATGTGGGGCTTGGGACGGTAATTTGGATGTGATTTACGATTTAGTGGTTGGGAGCAATTTCCTAGATGGTGAAATTTGAAAATCATGTGGTTTTGCCTTACATTTTGCTAATGTCGGCCCGGTATTATCCATCTTTGGGGATATTTTGAGTTTATTCCACCTACATATTTATTATTAGATTCCTATGAATGACATTGATTCATTAATATTCCCGAACTCAATGTTGGTGTTGTCGCAAAAAAATTGCACCAAAAATATTTTCAATGTCAAAGAAGACTAGCACCTGAAACATTCATATTCAGGAATACAAAGCGCATGCAAGAATGTGTTCTACAGTAGGTAACAGTTCTCAGAATTATAATTTTTGTTGCTCCTCAAATTTAGATAGCGTCCTTTATGTCAGTGTCTACTCCTGCGTTAAAGTAACAATTGCACATAGTTGTTACTTGAAAGAATTGGTCTTACTGAATTTGTGTTTGATTCAGTTTTTTATAACCCCAATAGGTGTAGAATTTCATTAAAGAAACATTTTCATTAAAGTTTGTCTGAAACCTTCAGATACATACCATGTGTGTAGTCGTGGCAAAATATTCAAGTTTTTTGGCAATGTCTTGGTGCATAATTCATCAACAATATTTGGTATCTGATTTTCTTTTTATAAGTAAAATTTTATTGATAGGAAAAACTAAAAAGCATAGCCCAAGTACACAGGGAGTATACACCGAATATGCCTAATTATCAATAAGCACTAGTGAGAGATACAAGCAAATTATGAAAATTGTCCTCATTACAAGTAATGGCCGAAGCCCAAGAAAATAAAGTATTATAAAAGAATCTCTTCAGCTCATCCAAAGATTACTCCCAGTCTTCAAAGCACCTCTTATGTGAACATTTCCCCTAATACCTGTCCAACACTGAAAAATATCCATAACTCTTCAGGCGTAACCCATGTCACACCTGTCCGATTAAGGATCTCATTCCTCAAACACCAGGCCACTTCACAATGTAACAAAGACGATCCATAGATCCCCCATCTTTCTTGCATAAGAAGCACCAATCCGTAATGATGAGACCACGTTTCCTCAAATTGTCAGAGGTGAGAATTCTCCCAAGAGATACAGTTCATATAAAGAAAGCAATCTTAGGGGGTACCTTACAATTCTAAATAGCCTTCCAAGGAAAATAATGATCATTAGAGAATCCTGAGAGGACCTTATAGAAGGAATGCACCGAGAACCTTTTATTCCCACCAGGAGTCCAAATCATCCTATCCTCCAACACATTGCCAACCAACATAGCATACAATAAGTCAAAAAAATCTGCAAACATTCCCAATTCCCAATCATGAGCCGCTCTTGAAAAACTAACATTCCAATGGAAAGAACTATTGGAACACACCAACAAGTCACCCACCACGGCCTCTGTCACTAGAAATCTGGCAGAGCATGAAAAAACATGCTTAAGAGTCCTTTCACCACACCAAACATCATGCCAATAATAAACTCCATGACCTCTTCCAACCGCAAATCTGAAACAATTGGAGAACCTCTCCCATTCAGAGCAAATATTTTTCCACAACCCCACACCATATGTCCCCCTAACTTCATTAGAACACCAGCCCCCCTAATACTCTCGTATTTTGAATCTATGACTTCTCTCCACAAACCCTCCTCTTCCTGATGATATCTCCACAACCATTTCTCCAAAAGTGCTTTGTTGAAGACCCTCAAGTTACGCACCCCCAAATCACCACAAGGTACTGGGGAACAAACTTTATTTATTTATTGATAAGTAGGAACAAACTTTATCCCAACCAACAAGATGAAACTTTGCTTCCTCCCCATTACTTCCCCAAAGGAAATTACAAAAACATTTCTCAATATAAGAGGCCACACCTGCAGGTAATGAAAATAGAGAAATAAAGTATGTAGGGAGGTTAGATAAAGTGATATTGATTAGAGTTAATCATAAAGTGCTATTGATAAGAGTTAATCATAATGTGCTATTTGTAAGAGTTAATTTGCCACCCTTTGACAAATAGATTCGTTTCCAACCTGCCAATCTGGTGACAATTTTTTCTAACATGCCCTCCCAAATAGATTTCGCCTTGAAAGCAGCCCCCAACTGAGGACCAATTCATCAAAGTTGTCAGAATGTATCTATTTCATCACAGTTGTCACAAAGTTGTTCGCCCATTAGCAATGTATGCTGGCATTGTTTTCTTCTTTCTTTCATTTGCTAAATAATGCATGTTAGCAATTTTTTCCTTTTAATTCCACCGGAGAAGATTTTATTCACTTATTGTTATCCGCATTTCTTGTGTGCACAATTATATGTATCTATTGGCGTAGTAAGTATTTTAGAATTGATAACTCATCATTTTCCATGACTAAATGTTTGCGGTAGCAGTTTTTGTTGTCGGTCTTAAAGTATGTGCTGTAACGAATGGTGACTGATCAGATTGGAAGGTTTATAATTATAGACCACTATGGTAACTCTGCCTTTCATTAAGATTCTTCTGAATTCTTTTTAGATTTTGGTTTAGAGTATATAAATTAACCTCATTAATTGACTTGGAATCATCTGGTAGAAATTTTTATTTTAAGAGCTTTATGTCATGTTTCTTTGTTCCAAGGGTTAGAGTCTAAGAAAGTCTTTTTCCAATAAAAAAGTAATTTCTCACGATTGCGAAAATCTTATCAAATATACAATAGAGATTTTGGTATCTATATTCCTGTCTTTTTCTCTTTTTGATAAGTGCATGTCTGTATTTTGATGCAATCATAACCGCTGTCTGCCACATCATCTTCTTTTTATACTTCATTTATATTTAAAATTCCCATTTTACCCAGCCCACTAGAGAGAGGGAGAGGGAGAGGGAGAGAGAGAGAGAGAGAGAGAGAGAGCTCAGCCTGTTATATTTCACCACCTTTCCATGCAAGAGAGGTTGTTGTTACGTGTTTGTCTATTTTCATAAGCTCTTTTTGCCACATCCTCCTGCTATTTTTCGATATTTTCAAACCACTGCATCCACTTGACAGAGAGATGCTATGAGTTTGTCAATATGATCTGGGGACAATGACTAGGAAGAAGGTATTGTATTAAACCTGAAACCTATTATCTACCAATTTTATTTTCTTCACGCTTTGCGTTGTTTCTTTTTAGTTGTCTATGGATGTTACAGATTCTACCTTTTCTTCCTAAATCTATAGCCCCAATCCTTTTTTTTTTTTTTTTTGCCTTATTAAAGCCTTCACTTATCGCGCCTTTCTTCTTTTGTGATGCTCAGTATGAACTGAAGAATTCTCTTCCACAGCTTCTGTTCACGGGGTGGGCATACAATTCTTTGATTTCATTTCTCACCTGTTGCGCTGTGTGATAACCACTTTCATTAATTTTCTGATTCGATCAGAAAGGAAGGGCATTTCTTGTCCCATCTGGCAAGGAATTAGGTTCCAATAATTGTTCTGGCATTTTTCCCACCTGTTAAATCTCTGGAATTTTGGCTCGTGTCAACTGTGAATTTCTGAGTTCTGACCACACATAAGAATAGACATTTCATCTGTGGTTTACATAAATTCGTTTAACAGAGTCTTTAGGGTGCATGCCACTTATCTAGAATCTAGTATGATGGGGGTTAGCATGCTTCATTCATGTCTGTTGGGATTTGGTTCTCTCTTGTTTCAATTAGTCTTGATTAGCAGGTGCAATTACCAAGTAGGAGAAGGGCAGGAATTCAAATTAGTCCAGTTGTCAGGCTTGGTTTATTTGTTAGTGGAGCATAACAGGATAGTCTTTCTTTAATTCTGCCGAGTTCGGATATTGTTTATGGTAATTGCTTTCTGTTTATCCAGGAGACCTGGGTTTGATTCCCGGCAACGGAATAAAATTATTTTTACTGATAAAAAAATTGCTTTCCCAATAAAAAACCACGGATAGCCTCCATTTAAAATCGGTTGTCTTAAATGGAACCAATTAACTTTTGGGCTGTCATTAAAAGAAATTATGGTAAGTTTTTGCAAGCATTTAACTCTCAATTGCCCTATATATGTTATCTAGTTCGCCTAAGGTGTCATTATGGGATACCATACAGGAACTCTGTTTTCATTCCCCATGTTCAAGGTATCATTAGAATGAGAATGACAGGATATCTCTTTCCAAAGTGTTGAGCTACCCGTGCTTATCTAAAACTATGATTTATAGAGGGCTTAGTCCTGAGTGGGTTCAGTTACTGTGAGCATTTAAACCGGGCTGCTTATTCATTATTCAAACCTGCTGAAACCAAACAAAAAACAATGAAGGGTTCAAATTGGCGCATTTCGATCTTGATCTGCACCTACACCCCTTTACCTTGCCACTTGCCAGCAATGAATGGATTAGCATTTGATGGTTAATCTTTTATAACTTTATATGTTTAATTCTGCTTTTAGTCATCACACTTATTTTTGCATGGTCTTCTTGTCAACGTCTTCTTTTTCATATTCCTCGAATTGATTTCATGAATTTAGTCTTGCTCGTTTGGATTCAGAGTTGATCTCAACTCATCTCATCTAATCATTACAACTTTCCCAAATTCCCACACGAAATATAATAAACAATTCAACTTTTTCAAATCCCAAAACAATAATAATATTAAAAAATAATATTCTAACAATATTTTATTCAACTTTCATCTCATCTCATCTCAACTCACTATCCACACCTCATCTAAGTATATTTCTCGTAGTAATGAAACTTGCCTTGTAGTAATTAAGTGTGTTTCCTTCCAAAGAAATCTCATCATGTGTGTTAACAGATTCACCAATGATTGACTCACGACAAGCTTTAGGATCTCTCGAAGTACCAATGACTGGATCCTGTGCTCGTCAACCTTTCTTTCCGGATGATATGGTATCAGTTTACTGAAGTTTATTTTCTACTTCCTAGATTTAGTTTTTTTCCCTATCTTATCAAAATTTTGTATTCTTCATTTTAAATCCAGGTTGTAAGAAAATTGAGAGCTCAAAACTCAGACATTCTATGGTCTGGCGATGCTTGTATCTGTGCCAAACAGCTCAAGCACTACCCGGCTTTTTGCAGGAACAGAACAACCATAGCTGTAAGCATCATTGCATTGATTATTTCTCCTATATCTAGTTGTGGTATCGTCTATGTTCATATCCTCCAGATTATATTCTTCTTTTGCTTTTGTTTTGCTTGGTGTGCAGGTTCATTCATTTGTATATATTATGGCTGAAGAAGGAAGTCAGTATCTTGGTTACTTGGAAGATATGTATGAAGACAAGAAAGGACTCAAAAAGGTTAAAGTGCGGTGGTTCCACCACAATAAGGAAGTTGAGCGTGTAATCCCTCAACTGGATTCCCACCCAAGAGAAGTTTTCATCACACCTCATGTTCAGGTGATCAGTGCTGAGTGTGTTGATGGTCCTGCGACAGTTTTGACTCCTAAACATTATGAAAAATGTGTGGCTACTGGTGCACCTAGTTCTTCATCAGGAATCCACATATGCTTTAGGCAGTTTAAGAACAATAAGATCAAGCCCTTTACTCTTCCTAAACTGTCTGGGTATTCTAATCAAGCTATCCTCTCTTCTATAGACGGTTTGCTCATCACCAAGCAAAAAGTTAAGTGCCATAAATTGAACACGGAAGATGAAGAAGAGTTTGCACAAGAAGATCCTTTGAGGGTGGGTACTAAGAGGAAGAGAAGTTACAAGGGTTATCAAGGACTTGAAACTGGTTCTGGTATTGGACATTCATTCCCTAGGAATCAGATAACAGAGTGTGAACCAAAGCTCCCAAAGTTGAAATTGAGATTTTCAAGGAGAACAACGGGAATGAAGATTGTTGAACCCAAATGTCCTGTTTCTTTTAAGGTTGATGACAAGATAGAATTGCTCTGTCAAGATAGTGGCATTCGTGGCTGCTGGTTTAGGTGTAAGGTCTTGCGGGCATCTCAGAAGCATCTGAAAGTTCAATATGATGACGTGCAGGATGCAGATGGATGTGGCAATCTAGAGGTATGCAAGTGGTTCAGAAAGTTATGTTTTGAGTTTTCCTTGGCTGTGTTTTGGAATGAAACATAGGTTGTGGCAGAGACAAATATCAGGTAGAGTAGTTTTTTCCTTTTGGGCACTGCCTCCATGATACATCACACAGAAGTTTTGATTACTTAAATGAGTGGTAAATAGTTAACTTGGCAATCTTCTCTGCTTCATGGAGGAGTTCTGTAATTCGTGTAATGACTGAAATATAATTGATAGTAGTTGTTGGGTACACAACCTGAGAGAGGTGGTCCATCATCCCTCGATTGGTATCAACATGTGCATGTACACTAAATGTTTCCTTTGTTGTAAAGAACTGGCCAGGAAAGAAATTAGAATTTTGATGGTTCTGTTTATATGTAGGAATGGGTCCCTGCTGCTAGAGTTGCAGCTCCCGATATGTTAGGCATGAGATGCTCAGGCCGCCTCACAATTCGGCCAAGCCCTCCAGAAGATTTTACCGACTGTGCATTGGAGGTTGGTGCCCCAGTTGATGCATGGTGGAGTGATGGCTGGTGGGAAGGTGTTATAACTGGAGTTGACACCTCTGGAAATGACACTTGGCATGTTTACTTCCCCGGTATGTTCTAATGCAACAGTATCTGGCGCACTTAAGTTTTAAGTTATTCTTGTGACAATTTAATGGGAGCACATGGCTCATTGAGCTGCTCTAATAAGTTGATGAACAATGTTGTGTTTGGGTTCTGCCCATCAGTTACAGTGAATGATGTAACTTACTCTTTGATCTTAGGGGAAGACAAGGTTCTGCAGCTCCACAGAAAGAATTTTCGACCTTCCAGAGATTGGGTACGGGACAGATGGGTTGATATAAAGGAGAAGCCTGACATTCTCAGTTTATGTGAAAATGCCAGTCGTAACTTGAAGCTTTCAGTGTGTTCTGCTATGGCTAAAGCATCTGGGTGTGGTGCCTCTACACTCTTGGAACCCGAAGTTTACGCAACACCCAAACTTGAAGCAGTTGAAGAACTGCAAGAAATACCAGATTTAACCATTTCCAAGGAAGTCCTGGAAAGAGTTGAGGGTCGTGGGGATGAAAATGGTGATAATAATGCCAATGGTGATCTTGGTTCTGACAAAGATGTGAACAGCTGAAGCCTGAGAACGGATAGCCTAGCGGTTTGTCTAATGTGAAGATTTTTGACTTTGATGATAGATGTTTAAAGTTGGGCTCCATCGAGTAAATTAGGTGCATGACTGCTGATCTAGGAAAACTTAAGAATTTCAAAGTCCCGAGTATCTAACATCAGGAGCATTGGCGGGGTGTACAGCAATATCTGTGGCAGGTTTTAACATTGCGGCATGAAGAGTAGCATTTTATTTGTAATCTCAGTTCAAGATAATTATGTCAGGCTAGACAGTAGCCGCTCAATTTCGCTTTTAGAAGTCACCTGGTGTTTTTTGTGCTAGCAAGTTCTGGCATAGTGCTCTTCACCATGTAGTTTCAATATGTCAAGTATAGTCTTGAGTTTTTAACTGTATAGCTTATTTTACATTTGGAGGAAATTATGGATGTGCATTGTTGCCAATGTTGCTCTCTCTCTCTCTCTCTCTCTCAATAAATATTACTGAGACGCTTTGTGGCCATAACCCATTTGGTGCCCCTTCATGTTCATGTGCAAGAATCTGCAAATTCAGCTTTACGTTGTACACAAAAAATTTCGGGTCTAGAAAACTCTTTTAACAAGGATCGTGATTTGAAATTGAACCCCAGGTTGGAGCAAAGCGGATCAACCCCTAGGAATCCTGGGGGACACAGACGCACGTGGAACTTGCCCTAACCATGTTGAAATGTTCTTGTTTGGAGATGTTAGTCCCATTACTTTGCTGTGCACAAAAAAATAAATTGAAATTAAAAATGCCGCAAAAACGTATTAAATTTATGTCCTAAAGGTTGTCATGCAGGCACTTGCTGTAAACACGGTAGAGCACTGAGTTGGAATGTACAAGAAATTGCAGGTTCTGGACGCTAGTCTCCCTTCCAGTGAGCACACCATCTCGTGTGTTTGCAATTATTTCTGGTAGAATTGGAGTACAAATTCCACTCTAAAGTATGTGGGGGAGAGAGAGAGAGAGGTACACAAACATGAAAACTTGTACCAGCTACACCTTAGCTTTTGAGCCACATTGGTGAAGAAACGGATCTTCCCTTCACTAATAGAAGTCAACTCATTCCGAATGCGTTGAATATATACCCATTAACTATTAATCATTAAAAAAAGGCAAAGCAAAGATAGAGCATGTTCTTAATTTCCATGGAAAAACTGAGATAAATGAAATAATTTACCATTAAGATCAATAAAAATGTAAAGCACGGAATGGGATGGTTTCATGGTTGTGCAATCCCCTTTTTCACAAGCATATCATAAACCGTGTCAATTTTGCTAGGTTCAAGCTTGAACAAGTTATGGGCATCGGATTTCTTTGCGACATTACCCCTGATGATTTCGATTGACATAACCTCTTGCATCTTAAGATAAAGAGGTGGGGGTACCTGAATCTCGCTGCACAGCCGTTTCTCCTGTCAACACATGGAAGCAGAGTGATGTCAAGGATGTTTACTAAGCAGGCGGTCAATTTTAGGAACACGGCAAACAAACAGAAAGGTGCCCATATGTTTTCTTGTTAAGTAAGAATTAGGAATTAGGAAGTTGGGACTAGATACTTACACTCTCAGACAATAGATCTGCCCTATAACTGCCCATTATATCTAAATCATTCACAGAGCTTGGAGTAGCCTGTCCTGCTGGCCTGGAATTTAACTCCTTGCCAGCAGACTCTGAAGCCATGAATGCATTTGGACCAGCCTGCGTGCTTGGACCAACCTGAGCGCTTTCTTTTGCTCTACAAGCATTTTCTTCAGATTCCCTCTTCCTTTTCTGTTCAAGGTATCTATCTGCCTCAGCTGATGTGCGGCAACCAGCAGCTCGAGCTTCCTGAAAATATTTTTTTGAGTTTCTGGAAAAGAACGTAAAATAAAAATAATGCAAGGAAGACATTAGTTTGACAGAATGAAGCATTCTTTTAGTGTCCAGCATTAGCGTGTGCGTGGATGGCATAGAATATGATATCATGGATGGCAACTCTCAAGAATAAAAGCCAATGCGATATGCTTGTTTTATACAAAAGACTTTGGATACAACATATAACTGAATTTCAGGCACAGCCATGTTTATTTTCTAGTGGGGCAAGCCATGTATTATACCTTAAGTTCTTGAATTCTCTTCAGTGTCCGATGCTCTGCAATAACAGTCTGAAGCAGATCCTCATGCTCTTCTTTGGTATGAAAACGCATGAAGACATCATATTGCCGACAGATTGCCCTCTCTTCAGGTGAAAAGTCATTCTCAAAAGAATATGGATATAACAAGTTTCTTTCTAATATGAAATCCTTCCTACGCTTCCTCTCATCAAGCCTGCCAAAAAGTTTATATTAAACATAGTGAAGATAGAGGTGACTGAGTACACATTTTATAAGTATGAACCAGCAGGATTATGCCATATTATTAAATTGTCTAAACAAAACCTCCATACAATGAAAGCTAGCAGAAAAGAAAAACACTCGATGACCATGACCAGATGAAGAACATTATAAAAATTATGCAGAAAAATTTTCATCCTGTCTTCATAATGATTTCGTGATGGTAACACCCCAATTCCAGTTCTCCTTTATTCTTTTTCATCTGTACCATTATGCAAAGTTGGTGTAAAACTTAAATTCCGTGTTATAAGTTTCAAAACTTTCTTCTTATAAGTTCTTAAATTATTTACGCCACAAACAACCTTTTTTTATAAGTATTTACATCACAACTTTTTTTTTAAGTGTTTACTCCACACAACATATATTGCTTGCACTATACGTGTAAATAAAAACCAATATGTGAAACTTATAACAAATTTATTTAAAAATTTTATTATATAAATCTGCCAATAAGAATTAAAATCAAATTATTAAGAACACTCACCTCTTTGAATAGATTTGTAGCACTCTCAACTTCAGCTCACGTTCATCCTCTGTGTCTGTTTCCTTAAATTCCATCTCAGCCAATAATTGTTCAGCATCATTATCATATTCAGGATCAAACTCCTGCCTTTTGGGGTTATAGCCACTCAACTCAACTAAAGAAGGACCCTCATTCACCGAAGTGTTCCGTTTCTTCCCGCTAAAGCTCCTGTCTGCATGGGGATCTGCCAAGAGCATGAACGAACATAATTTAATATCCCATGCCTTTATCATAACCATATAGACTATGAATGCAAAACCAATCTTTCAACCTTTTGGTACATGCAAAAAGAAAAGTGATGCATAGAAGGTATCAATCAGATACAACAAACAAACAAATTGCAATGTTGCCTGTCACATTCATTCAAGAAAATCCTTCAGCTACATGAATAGTGATATTTATATAAATTAACACAACAAAATCCATACTACCAATAAACATACGCCATCTGTAGATTATGTGTCACACCTTCCACTTTAATAACCCCAGCTCCATCTTTGACCTGGGCTATGTTTGATGCCTTCTTGTTAGCAGCTGCTGATGCTGCACTTGAGCCACTAGAGCGGACCACAGATTCAACCTCTGAAGCACAAGAAACAAAGGCACAGAATCAAAAGATCATATACCCAACCTTTAATAGAATAAATCATTTGATAAAGTATTCAAAACTAGTCGGTTATATTTTGGCTCACCAGAAATTAAGCTTGACAATAAGCGTCCAGAGGAACGACCTTTATGTGAATCTTCAACTCTGAGTGAATCGATAAAAATCATATAAAACAGCATCTCAACTAAATTGCATAAAGCATCCATGGAAGAGAATGAGAGCATACTTGACTCTTGGAGGAGAAAAAGGAGATTCTTCCTTCAAATGAAGCTCCCCTATCATAGGAAATCCTGAATAGTCACAGGCAATTACCCATCACTAAAATGAATAATAGTCCCAATCATGCAAAATGTGCAGACTAACAACCAAGTATTGGCAACCTAATTGCTTCCCAAGTCCCCCCACCCCCAGAGTTACAAATATCTTATAATCACAAGGGACTATTCTATGATGTGTGGCCTATGGCTATGACCCTAATTGGCCAGAGGGTCAGGTACCGATAAGCATCTAGGACATGATAATAACTTTTCTTGTGTAGGACTCTTGCATAAATATGATAAACACCAGTTAAGCAAGATTAAGAAATGATAAACACAACAAAAAAAGGATTAATGAGTTGACGTAAACATGGTTACACACCTTTCTTGTCCTCGCCATGTCCTTTAGCCATAGCAAGAAGCTCCTTTCTATTTTTTCCGACAACATGAGACATGTCCTAAAAAGATATGTTCCACAACTTACTCTTCTAAAACTTTGCAATTCTGAAGAGAATTCATTTTTACGATTTTCAAGATGTCATACCGGAAGAGGGAAGTATGGAGAGCTCATATATACATTTGTATAGTGTTCTATGCATTCTTCTTTGCTCTTAGTCCCTACATGCTCAGCAACTTCTGCCCAGTTACCCATTCCATACATTTCAATCCCCTGAAATAAAAATGTTGTTGCCACAAGTCAAAATTGACTCCTCCATGTACCAAATACAGTGCTGAAAAAATAACTAGGATCAGTCAAACCAAGATAGAAAGTACCTCTAGGAGCAGAATTTCGTCATCTGCATTCCAGTCAGCACAAATAAGAGGGAAAGATAAATTGTCCTGTTGAAATGAAAATACATAAAAGCTCAAGCACAAATCTACATCCTCATCATGACAATATGGATACAAGTCTATGTTAATAACTTAACACCAAGCAAAACTCAGTCTTCAAGGTATCAGCAGGAGGAGATTTTTAATGATATCATTACTAACCATAACCCTGTAAGGGTGATAGCTCTTATGAGGTGTCATCTCAGCTCCAACAGAAAAACACTCAATACATAGGTCAAAATCGGGGCACATGACGCACTTGATTCGGATCTTTCCTGTAATGTCTTTGTTGCAATAATTGCAGTGGTATAAAGCTCTTTTCCCTTCGCTTGTTCCTTGACCTGAGTCAAAAAGGGGGCCCGGGACCGGGAGAAGAAAAGGAATGATCAGAAAGGATTGAAGTAAAAAAAAAAAAAAAAAAAAGAACGATAGAAATGAACTAAAAAGCATATGGACAGCAACAATCAGCACCTAGTCACTAACAATGATGAATTGCTTAGAAAACCATCAGCACCGTCATATTGTCATGGCAGCTTCTACAATATACAAGTTTCAAAAGCAAGCCCTGTTCCTTTGCCATTGGAGCTGAGGCCAAGTACTCTTTAACTCCTTATAGGAATATCAACAAGGACTCAAAACAAGTGATAAAAACCCGTGCCTGGGCAGAACCTCAATTGACTCTAACAATAAGTCAGTTGAGTTTTTGGCAGGCCTTCCACACATACTTTTAATAAAATGCTTACTACCAGATAATGACATAGACATGAGGGGTGTAGGTATGCATGTAAGTGCTGTGGGAGAAAAATTGGGGGGGGGGGGGGGGGGGGGGGGGGCATCAAGAAAACCATGCCATCGGAGTTAACTTCTAAAAAGACTACATTTCAAGTTATGTAATGGTAGAAAAGTACCTGCAGCTGAAGATTCTGAATTTTCACCACTGGAGGCATTCTTTTTTCTCCTTGATCTGCATGGCAAAAAAAATTTCTGTTCAAAATAAAAAACTACACCAATGTGCCAAATGTAAAATAAAATCAATGAACAAGTAATATGACACACTCATACAAACATACAAAGTGATGCAGAGGGATCCGGGCCTGATGATGCACATTTAACATATTTTATGTTGATAGCACTGGGCTACCTCGAGAAGGCAGATCAACGGAAATATGCCAAGAAATGGTGAAGATTCCTCGGATTGGAGCAATATTGCGCACGTGTCATTATTTGGGCCATGACTTTGGCTATGGGAATCAGAATCTTTCACAAGACCCACCAATTTGGAAAGCTCTTTTCGGAGCACGTGCCGTGGTCACCACGCCATGCCTGGTGGTCCATGTTTCAGCCTCGAAATTA